>SMGT01006906.1:216262-234339 GCA_004794575.1 Lanistes nyassanus | reverse complement strand
GGGATAACCCAAGCACTGTGTGTAATAGGTTCTTGCGTGTAGGGACTGCGGATATCCCAGGGATAACCCAAGCACAGTGTGTAATAGGTTATTGCGTGTAGGGACTGCGGATATCCCAGGGATAACCCAAGCACTGTGTGTAATAGGTTATTGCGTGTAGGGACTGCGGATATCCCAGGGATAACTCAACCACAGTGCATACACTGCATGTCCTCTCTTCCCTCACCGCCAGCCAGAAGATTGCTGGAAGCGATCTGAGCAATTTTTAAGCAAAGTTCATACATCATCAAATTCAGGGGAAAAGTGGATCCTCTGCATTAGGTCTAAATATAGTGTATGCCTGTAAATAAGCATTAGCTCTAAATCAGTAATGTAAAATCCTCTCACAATAAACTCTTGAGTATTTCACATATACTGTGCTTAAAGAATAAGTAATGGCATAATTTACAGAATGTTTGATATATTCTGTAAGCAAAGCAGAAATGTAAAACATATTTTACCAGGAGACAATTTACACAGAATAGAACAAGATAATCTAAATTTTGACAGATATGAAGAAATGGTTGTTTGTATCACGTGAACACACTTCATGGCGGGGTTTGCCGTGAGATAACTGCAGAATTCAGTGATTTGTTGAAAGACTTTGAGTATCTGTACAGTGATAGGAAGGTAGGCTAGCTTCAGCTGTAGAGGTAACCATTTCCTGTCCCTCGAAAAGAAGCAGACGATAGCTATATCTCTCAGACATAATTTAAACTGTGATCTTTATTACAATTGAAATAGGTTCGTGTTATTAATCCAGATTTCTGGTAATTTCATGCTACACTGCTCATTCCAGATGACGAACATGACGTAGTCATAGAGATCCCGTGAACAGAGATCCCATGACTCGTTTTCTTGATCACGAAAACACAGACCAGCGTGCGCCCTTACTGCTGACACCGGTATAAGTTAGAGGAGGACTAGCGTGTGGCCGCGCGTCTGAGCTGAAACAGAGCAAACAGCAGATCGATCAGACTGTGCGTGCGTGAGTCTGAATTTGAGGGATCAACCGAACGTGCATCAGTAGATGTGTGTTTTATGTCTTTATGACAATATTATTCCATATTTATTACAATCGCAGGTTCAGCGGGCACGACCAGAACCGCAGGTTGCTTGGAGTTAAAAGTAATGGCAATACAGAAATCACTGTAACCAGTAACCCTCATGACGTCACAAACGTACCTGTTCCAGCTGTCGCCACACACCGTTGTCGCCCACATCGCGCGATCGTCCACCGATAACAGGTGTCAGAAAGTACAGAAGCCCTTTGCCGTAGTCGCCCAGAATGTCGAGGATATCGTTGAAGTCCAGCCCCGGGAGGCGGAAGCCGTGGGGCAGAATGATGCCTGAATCGTCTGGTCTGGCCCTGCCCAGCCTGACCCTAAGGCCAGCATCTGCAACCCGGGGTGTGAGGAGGGTCACACACAGGTCAAAGGTTCAACCGGATAAAAATATTTTGGTTTATGTATGACAGCTTTGTACTTTGAGAATACGAAATATTCTCGGCCTGACTTTTCAGCAGCAGCAGCAGCAGCAGCAGCAGCAGCAGCAGCAGCAGCAGCAGCAGCAGCAGCAGCAGCAACAACAACAACAACAACAACAACAACAACATGGCCCAACTTAACACCATCATCACTAACACCACCACCGCACCCAGTCGTCTTCATCATCCTTTCATCGTGGTGGTCATTGACACGCGGAGAAAGAAAAAGCAAACACAGTACACAGTGTTATCTCCCTCTGTGTGTGTGTTTGCTGTTTTCGTTGTGGCGTGTCTGGGTCCACACGCACGTGGGAGGAAAGGAAGGACGGGAGGCGGATAAGAGGGGAGGGGAGGGGAGGGTAGAGTAAGAGAGAGGCTTACGGGTGCGCGTCACCTATTTGCACATGCGTGCAAGTGCGTGTGAACGTAACAGCGCGTGTGGTGGTCAGTGTACGAGTGTCCCAAGGTTTGCTCTTTTTCTTAAACAAGGGAAGAAAACAGCTTTCCCCACGACTTGCAGGTGTGTCTTGTGAAAACGCTCCGTCTTTGTCAAAGATATTTCCGTGCGCTTAAATGAATCTTTCATACAATGTCGGAATAAGCCTGAAGCAGCTTACTCCATACTGGCGGCCACTGATCTTGCTAAACAACAAACCTGTTTGAGCGTTGAACTCTGCTGTCAGTTCGCTCACTTTACCGGTCAGCTGCTCGAGGTAATTTCTCCAAAGTGTGGCAACCAGTGGGTCGAAGCTGCAAAAGAAACAAAACATTTTTCATGGAATACGTTTACTACAGGTGGCGGTCGTCTTGTTCAATGTGTTATGCAAATGCATGCTGATCAGACCCACAGAAAGTTATGTGCATACTGATCTCCCAGCATAAGACGATGTGCAGGGGTTGGGTGGATGTTTGTTGCTTAACGTTCCCCACAAAATATGTGCAAATCAAGACGGTGTTTACTTGGTGCCCCACGTGGGACTGCTCTCGCAACCAGTCACAATATATTGACCCCAGGCCAAGCAGTTCTAGTACTGTTCCCTGTAGTGGCACGCGTCTGGCAGGGCAGCTACTAGATTGCCAATTTTTAAGTCTTAAGGATGACTCGACCGGGATGCGAACCACCCACCTCCCGCCTCGGAAGCGGACACCTTAACCTCTAGACCACCGAGGCGGTAACCATGTGCAGGCTGACCCCCAAAAACCTTATAATTATGTGCATACCGGTCCTCAGCAGAAAGTTATGTGCATCCCGATTCTTCCCCCCCGCCCCCCACCCGCCTCCACACACACACAGAGAGAGAGATGTATACACACAGATCCACAGAACCAAATGTGCATACGAACCCCCTCAGAGTGATATTGGCATACCGACCCCTAGAGAACGCTGTGTACATAAAGGACACAACGCTTATAGGTGCATGCAGAACTACGCACATACATCAGCATGCACACACTCATGCTTGTGCAAGAACACACTACACATACACAAATATGCACTCACGCACCCACGCACACACACACACAGCGCTTCACTTATTCCCTGTCTTTTTCTTTCTTTCTTTTCGGGGATGATCTACATATATCTTGTATACAAGCACACGCTTGCACAAATGCATGCAGACACAGGTATGCAGGCAATGCACTTGGGAACTACCTTTGCCAAGAGGGGCGACATATTGGGGGGGGGGGTTGCTGGCTGAACAGACATCCGAGGGAGGCTTGGAAGATACTTACGTTACTTGGCCGTCACTGAAGTCCTGATCTGAAAACAGGAAACTGTGTCTTTAGAAAGAATACACACATTTCTACCTGGTCCAGCTCTACTCCAATCAGACTGGAGATAGCCTACAGATATATTTATGAAGTGTGTAGTTTGAAGTGCCCCGTGTCATCATCGTGTAAAATGCACAAAATCAGTCTGGTATCATTTTGTCGTCAACCAGACACAAGTTTTTAATTCCTAATGTTCACCGAACTTCACCAATGAATGAAAGAATTTTTAAAAAAAAAACTCTTGGAGAAAAACCCCTTGATAATTCCCACTGTGCATGTACAACCACTCATCGAAGCTTTTAATAAAGTTACGCCGAGTGTTGTTATAGAGATTAGACGAGTGAGGGGACCGTTTGCAGTGGGACCTCTGACAGATGCGAATGGCGCGACATGTGACAGGTACAAATGATAATGGAGTTTCCGACCCACCTAGCAGCATTTGGGTAATCAGCCGGCCTCCAGCCTCTTCCGCCCAGGCTAGCACCTCGCTAGCCTGCATTAGCAGCCTATCTTCCCCTCGGTTCTGGCCTCGGCCTTGACCTCGACCCGGCCCCTGGGGAAGGGGCGTGGTGGAGGTCACAAACATCCCCAGCGACAACAGCACCACGCTGACTTTCATTGTGCTGCAAATATCCCCGTCAGGCCATTAACGTCAGTACTGATACACACGTCATGCACATATTCACACGGACACACATGCACGCACTCACAGAAGTCATTGCTGAAGTGCGCGTCGTGCATACACGCATACACAGACGGACAAATATCCACGCCCTTATACAGACCCTATACCTCCTTCTATCGCCCTAGTCCGAGCGTCTTATGCGGACCTCGACAGGAAACTTATTCTCACTCCTTGACTTTCATTAGTTTCACAGTGTTTAATTAGTGCTTCAGCTTTTCCTGGAATTACAGTTATTTTATAACACTTAATTTTGTTTTAAATAAAAAATATAAATTGGGTTTTCTTATTTTTGCAGCAGAAAGTTATTCCAACCAGTAATTAATCCACCCTACGAATTGTCACTATAATACTTTTAAAAACTGAATTTATAATACGTCTTCATGAAATGTTTATGTAATATAAATTAAATTATTCATTTTTAAAGAATCCTGTCCCATTTGCACTGCTCTGGACAGAGATTTAATCACGACAATGTTTTTTTTTAGTTATCAGCGTGATTGAACACCTAATGAATTGCCAGAGATAAGTCGCTCATAGGGACCTGTTATTGTCTGTCATTCTGCAGGTAAGCCCGCAGAACACCAAAGCAGATATCTCAGACACAAACCTGTTTATAAGTATATGAGGTCATTCCTTACCTCTGATCAATCTTCGAAATATCTGTTTTGCGTTTTACAATTGCGACAGTCGGTTAATTCAATCATTTTACCTTCCCTTGTTTCTTCATAGCCTACATTGTGAATATACAGCCACTGAAGCTATTAAAGTACTGGCAGCGCTAGACACTTTGTTGGGGTTGTCATTTGACGATTTATAGCGCTCTGTCCTCATTTCTTCCTTATTACTGAAGCTATTGCCAAATTGCAAAAAATAAACACGAGATTTACCATCAAGTTTTACCGTCAGTCTTAGGAAGGTTAAAATGTCTTCCGTAGAACCCATTAATATGGGAAGTATAAATTTCAGCGCTTTGAAAGACCCCCCCTCCCGGATTAACCCAGTCCCAGTTTACAAGTACAGTGGTACCTCGGGTTACGAACGACTCAGGTCACGAACAATTCGGGTTACGAACAGTGCCTCGAGTTACGAACGAAGGCGAGAGAGAGAGAGAGAGAGAAAGGTTTAACGTTGGAGACAAACGATCGCGTACAGTACAAACGAAGGCCACGCAGTACCAACATCGCTTAGCGCTAGCCTAGTAGCCTAGTTTTGCACGCGTGTGCAGCCTCGTTTTCATTGACCTTCCTACACGGCAGTAAAAGATTTCTTAGCAGTGGCACTGTGTTCAGTTTATCTCTTTCATTATTTTCCTTGTTAACCTCATCAGTTATGAGTTCGAAGAACGGTAGTGGTGCTCCTAGGAAGCAGAAACATATAACGTAAATTTAATACGTGAAGTACACGTATTCTTTGCGTTTTGTCAGGTAAACGACCGGATGTTAATAAAAAGGAACGATTCCTTCATCTTGAAACGGATCGTCTCTATTTCATTGATTTCAATGTTTCAGGTTACGAACGTTTCAGGTTACGAACCGAGTTCTGGAACGAATTAAGTTCGTAACCTGAGGTACCACTGTAGTTGTTTCTGTCCAGGAGGTATTTATAAGACATAGCTGCATGCATTCTCGGATGGAATGCTGTTAATCGTGATCTCAAGATTTTAATACGTGAGCTTACCTTAAGGAACAAAGTCAAGCGGTTTAGGTATCTTGATCTAATCCCTGGCAATCACAAGACTTTTGTCTTATAGTCACGCGCAGAGAAAAAGCTAGGGTTTTTTTTTCATCTGCTAGATATCTCATATGACCGAGGTATTTTTGGCACCGACAGAAACACTCTGGAAGTTCGTCAGCCACCAACCAAAACAAGTGCATGCCTGGCCATCTGTCGAGTAACGATGTTTAGTGCACGCTACATTCAGAAATGATAACAACTGTTTACTTTTTTTAAACTGCGACGAAGAGGAAAATTTGGCACTAGGTATTTTAAAAGAGTTATTCATAGCCAATTCGTAGAGGCCTGTGTTTACCATCGCCTCACGCAGTTGTTCATGTTTCAAACGAACTTTAATTTGAAGAAAATTCCATAATGGTCAATTTTCAATATTTTATCACATCTAGCTACAGTCATATTTGAATATTTCAAATGTTCTACCTTTCATCGTACAGGCTATAATACATTGCACTAACAATACTTGTCAAGTTTAACCCTGTCAGTTTAATTCCTGCTTAGAAATGAGTTTTGAAATGGCGCTTTCTAATAAAGTTAGACTTACATATCTTGTCACAAGCTGCTTTTATGATACCTGTATATGTGACAAGACGTCAGACAGAGTAAGCAAAACAAACATGGGGCGAAGAAAAACAATTGACACAAGTGCATGAACACCACGTGTGACATGAGAAGGACTCGAGATGAAAGTCTGGGAAAAGGAGGAACTGAGAATGGAGAGGAAGAAAAATAAGGATAGATGAAGCCAAACTGAGGAAGATCATCTACCCACGCAGCAGTTTTGATAATAACGAGTTGGTTGACTACTGTCATACCTGCATGGATACTGTTTAGGAATAATAAGGCATACATACACTAATTACAGCGCAAATGCACCCCCGTGCAGATATACTTATTCGACATTTGACTGGTCGATTTATTTCACATACAGCCTGCCGTACTCCACACTGATGTAGGCTGTCCCCCAAGTCGTGCAGTGACCGCGGTCACTTTGACTCACACTCATACCTTCTCGTGTGGTGTACCCTCAGTAGCCTTTAGGATTTATACATAGCCATTTAGATAACGTTTTGCGTGACCAGCCTTTAGCATATACACGTAGATATGTAGACAACTCGTGTTACGTAGCCTTTAGTATTTATACTTGCCCATTTAGATAACTTTTTGTGTGACGCAGCCTTTAGTATATACACGTAGCTATGTAGACAACTTGTGTGACGCAGCCCTATATGTGTACGTAGCTATGTAGACAACGGGTGTGACCCAGCCTTTAGTATATACACGTAGCTATGTAGACAACTTGTGTGACGCAGCCCTATATGTGTACGTAGCTATGTAGACAACGGGTGTGACCCAGCCTTTAGTATATACACGTAGCTATGTAGACAACTTGTGTGACGCAGCCTTTAGTAAATACACGTAGCTATGTAGACAACTTGTGTGACGCAGCCTTTAGTAAATACACGTAGCTATGTAGACAACTTGTGTGACGCAGCCTTTAGTACATACACGTAGCTATGTAAACAACTTGTGTGACGCAGCCCTATATGTGTACGTAGCTATGTAGATAACCCCTTTTCTTGACCTATCCTACAGCCTTCCTAGCGGAAGGAAAAACCGTACTACCCATGACAGTGGCATTCGTTCCACATCACGGTAGCACGTGCATGTTTAACCTTTCGGTCTGACGTGGGGCGACTGTCTAATGAAAGAGCAGGTGCGGATTATGGGGGTAGGGGCCCGGAGGGGGGACCCTAGCAGAGAGAGAAGTGGACGTTATATTAAGGTTTTGTGTCGGCAATTAGAAATGGCCAAGTTAAATGCGACCAGTCCTTACTGCTGCCCAGGTGAATTTTACTGACTTATTGTTTTCTTGCCTATTCAAGAGAACCACGATCCGCCCCTGAAGAGTAGGTACCAAGTCGACATGAGCCAAAGTGTCTCATTCACGAGTAAATGTACTGTAAACTCTTTAGTAGTACCAATGATGGTTATTTAGAGGGACAGTGCTTCCACCTCGCGGTGATTTCGCACTATGGGGGGGGGGGTCCTATTACTAAGCTATGCACTGAAAGAACCACCAGACTGATGGCTGCAGTAAGATGGTCAGTGCGGACAGGCAGTTTAATGTGCGTGAAAATGGCCGAATGGAGTTTGCACAATGTTTAACTCCAGGAAATAATCCTTGGCTACGCCAGGATTCGAACTAACAACCTTCCATCTGCTAGTCCGCAGCTCTACCAACTGAGCTAACCGGGCCCCTACTAGTAGTACCAATCTGACCACTGTCCCATTAAAAACGATCAGGCTGATATAGGACATATGGTTATTTTAGTGTCCCAACGGCTTGTGGAAACTATTCTTCAGAACACAGGTGAACAAAACGCTTGAATTAAAAAAATTTTTTTTTTGGGGGGGGGGGTATGTTACAAACTTCACTGACGTCACACAGACAAAAATAGAACTAGCCATGGGACAGCGGGCTGCAACGTGTTTTGTGAGATTAGATTGGAATCATCAAAAGCGAGGCACTGACTCTTGTTAAATGCATCTTCATCACTCTTTTCATCATTATCACATAGTTTCGGCACATCGAAAATGGTAATATTTCAAGACAAAGGAATGGGGGCTGGCTGGTAAAAGTGCAACGAATAAAGATGGACATGGGAGAGCTACAGGATGACAAGAAAGCCGACGGTCGATAAAACGGCTGGGTTTTTTTTTCAGGACTGTGTGGCGCAGAGGAAAAAAGTTGAAAATTTGGCTGAGGTTATGTTTGATTTTTACAGGTTGTGTGTGTGTTGGCTCGCGCGCTAATGACGGTGTGTTGAGGAGAGGGAATGTCTCGCCTTCAGCTGCGCTTTCAAAAGATTTTGTCTGAAAAGGCAAACTCGTGCTCAAGAGATCGACAGACAAGAAAGGAACTTGATCCATGGATCATTCCAAAGAAAACTGCGGTGGATGTACATTTCTTACAGGGCAATATGCGACCACGAACCACAAACTTCACTGACGTCACTAACCAAGCACTGGAAAGTATGACAATCAGCCAGTTCTGGAATGCTCTGGAAACTTTAAGAAATGTCTGTAGTGCACCAGAAGCGTCCGGAAATGCAATGAAAGTCTCCAGCACCTTGCAGAATTTTCATGAATTGACTTAAGTTTTTGGACCATGATGCAACTTTCTAAAACATTTGACAATCAGGCAGGTCATGCCTGCTCCAGTAACTGTAACAATGCCTGTCGTGCACCAAAAAACAACCACAACAAAAAACCAAAAAAACCCCGACTGGAATGCAAAAAATCTCTCCAGCACCTGGCAGAACTTTGGTACAGTATTGCAAAAATTTCTGGGGGACGCCATATGGCACCACAGAAAAGGCTTCAGGCGCCACTGCTTTAGAAATATGTGAGTAATCCGCGTAAGAAAATGATTTTACAGAATCCAGTTCTGATACGCTGGCCTGTTTGACAATGTTTACGTACTTTAGCAGAGTTTGTTTCGGAAGTTGGCAAAGGTACAGTCCAAAACATAATGGAAGTGTCCAGATAGTTGAACTATTATCTCTGGCATGGTTATGTAACTGCAAGAAATGCCAAAAGCACAGAAAGCAGTTGGCCTGCAGTGCTACTGTCCTAGCTTTCCATAACCTGCCAGAACTTCGATACTCTAAAGTGGACATTTTTGGCAGAGAATGGCACCAAAGAGACACCGCCGCTTTAGAAATACCTCTGGAACCAAACATTTGGTTCAGGAATCTAGCAGAACAGTGCAGAAAATTCTGTTCACATAATTGAAAGCTGAAGTTTTAAATCGGGTATTTAAGCTGTTGAAATTTTGTCCATCTGTTTGTAATTTTTGTGTTGTCCTGACGAAGGGCCCTTACCCGGGTAATGCCCTGAAACTGTCGGCGTTCATGTGTCATCTATTGTAGCTTGGCTCAGTTCCATTTTTGTTAACTTCTGTCTGTAACCTTTTCTTTAATCTGGAGTTGCTACATAACACCGAGATTTCACTGCCAGTTCTCGATCCATGGATTATATCCTGCAGCTAAAGATTATACATGGCCATCGCCTAAAAACTTCATTTCATACTGGCCATCTTAAGGCAGCTAGCACTCTATTCCTTGAGAAAATAGTAAAAGAGTTCCTGCCTTCACAGTGCAAAATCACCATGAGGTTGAAGCGCTGTTCCTCTAAAATTACCTACTTACTCAATTCTGGAGAATGCAGTGCTGAATGCCTAGATCATTGTTAATGTAGATACAGGGTTTTCATTCAAGACCTGGTCTCCTGTGGTGCTTTAATTGTGAATGTTGGCATAAAAATACTTATTGTTCTCAGCCTCCCCTCAAGTCTAAATAGAAAGCGTAGTTTGGGTCTCCAGCTGACCAACAACTGAACCATCACTGCAGACCTGGATTCTGCCCTGTGTGGAAATCATGACAGATTCCCATTGGCCAGGCCTGAGATAACACCATGGTTTTTCCACCCCTATTTAATTACCTATTTTCAATAAAATACCAACTACCCCAAGATGCCTTGATATGCACAAAGCTTTCAACAGGCACAAGCCTTTACTGTGTGTGTGGTGGGGGGTGGTGGTGGGGGAAGACTTGAAATAAGAATGAACATGCATTGCAGACTTTTTACTCACTACAGCAACACACAGGCCATTTACAATAACAGCCAAAGTTTATTATGAAACAATATATATGAGGCACATTTTTCTACACCCACTGAAATTCACAGGATTGGTCTGACCTGACCTCACTTGTGTATGAACAGATTGCGGGAATTTGACAACAAATGTCTTTTGATTCTGTATACAACATGTCACAAGGTAACAACCAATCAAAATGTCGTCAAAAACCTGCAGTATGAAAAATATCACTAAGTGCCTAACTACATAATTGCGAACCCAACAACCATTACATTCTCAGTAAAGCTAAAACAGTTTGAAAAACAGATTCTCTACAGCATAGATATCTAATCTGAAAGTGAATCACAAATGTGTTTTTGCCTGCTTAGAATATTGAGTCCTGCTCCTCAAAGTTCAAAACTTAGACTTTTGATGCAAAGCATTATGACCACTGAGTTTTCAAATTTCTTAAGAACATTAAAAACATTATTTTAGTGTCCCCCACCCCCACACACCTCACCAAAAAAATGATCTACTCTGTTACTGTTCTGAAATGAGAGATTAAAAAAGCATCCTGACTGGGTATACCCCATTAAAACTTTTTCTGATCATTCTACATGTACAAAGGAATGTTGAAAGAAGAAATTTAACTGTGCAAGTATACTATACATCTCAAATAATGGTTTTATATTTAATCTAGATAATATTAAGATTATACATGCCATAAAATGGCACCAAGGATTTTTTTGGTAATTCAGCTTATTCGTGGATTTTATCACTGAGAATGAATACCGATGAATTGTGACTTTACAGACTCTGTATCAAAACCTATAGAAAGCAAAGACTGGAGGTTGCCCCTGGTTTTTGAGGTTGACTAATGTCCAAAGTGGTACGGAAAGCGCTAACAGCTAAAACACAAACCGAAGCATACATTATGTGGTGAACATCATTATCACAGATTAAAAATAGTGCACTGTGGTTTTGTAAGTACATAAACCTTTCATGGTTATAAATTTAACAGGATATGAGTTCAAAGCATGTTTCTAAACTGGTTGAGAAGTAGCAGTTGTGCTAAACTCAAGGCTTGAAAATGCCAGTGTAAGGTCAGGGCTACCTTTGATACAGTACAGATGAAATAGTATCTGTCAGCTCAAGACTACCCTTAAAAACAGGTACATCTGGTAAACAACGCCCAAGTGACCGAGCTAAAGCTTAAGGCTGCTTTCGTGTTATCTTGGATCCAGAACAACAAAGATCCAGAGAACATAATATCAGTCAAAATCAATTTTTTAACAGAGATAAACATGAATAATAAAAGAAGTGCTTTGGAAAAACCTTCACAGTTGCACTAATTAAATCTTCATATTCTACACGATGTTAAAATCTAAATGTACCCAGCCATGAGTTAGAATCACATACATCATAAAACAGAGTTAACTATTTTGTATTTATAATTAACATTATACAAAGCAACAGGACCCACATAAAACACTTAACTATCTATAACATTATACAAAGCAACAGGACCCACATAAAACACTTAACTATCTATAACATTATACAAAGCAACAGGACACACATTAAACACAGTTAACTAATTATAATTAACATTATACAAAGCAACATACACACACAAAGTACATATATGTATACAGAAAGGTTCCTCTTAACACCAACAACATGAGTTTAAATCTGGCCACAGTGACACTGGTTGGTGCAAAATGAGAAAAAAAATGAAACTCCTAAGATGCATTTACAGAAGACTCGGATGCATCCTACAAGATCTAATAAATTTGCATTTATGTATCGAGGACAAGAAAATACAAAATCTCAAGTGTTTTCAAAAGAAGCCAGTAACTTTTGTGTAAAAGACTAATTTCATTGTACACAAGTGATAACCCACTGGAGATACCTGGACGGAGAATGTGCAAATGCATCAGACCCAGACAAGATGATGATATGTGTAGGACTTCAGTGTATGTATAAAATTTAAATATGTTTAGGTATTACGTATTATCCTAGGCACATCTTTCTGATAAAAATAAAAGTTGACCACAGGCAGCATGAAAAGGGTATATAACATTTTTAAAAATCTATGCCAATCGAATATACCATATAAAAACCCATCCCCAGACATATTATGACCCGGTACACAAGCAAATGACATGAATTATGCAAACTCACAAAAAGCATAAAGTTAAAATGCAATGTGTTTTGGATGTTAATGTGATCTGCAATAGATCTGCAACGACCCAAGTAAAGGTTTCCATATCTCTCCAGACAGAAATCACAGACCTGAGGGTGGATCTTCTGCAATACTGTGGTCAGACTGGTCACATTGGTGAAACTGGGGTCATCCGAACACTTCTAAACACCATGCCCAGTTTTGCCTATAACTTAATAAGTCTGTGCCAGCAAAACCTGTTTTAATATATCAGAAATACATGTCAAGTATTATGACTGGTAAGCTTATTAAAGTATTTTAGATATCAGTCACCATAACAACTAAGAATAGCAAAATGCTATGACTGGAAAAGTACATTATACATTTTGTAGAACAGTACTGACATCAGTTAAAATATATACAAAGCACAAACATAACAGGAAGTACATTATGTTTCCTAAATCTACTAAAATATTTATTTCATTATTTCACATCATCATTAGTAATTAGTGAATATGTAAAAAAATAAGAGAAAAGACTAAATATGGGTTTTCAACCAGGCTCAGTTGAAAGACTGCAAGATGGATCATTTACAGCAAGCTAGTTTTGATACTGCAACTATTAAAGCAGTCGCTTTACTTCATTTCTAGCTGGGTACTTTGGTTCTACATCTAAACAACCGGATGGATTTTTTTTTTTCGAGTAGGGATTCATACTGATATGGATGGCTAACCGGAATGCAAAGGACAAAATATGGTCCACGGAATTTCTGAAAAAATTTGAAAACTCCTGCTACTCAAAAACAAAGGGGATTTCTTTATTAATGGATTTTGATAACCTCTTTAAAAAAAAATTAGGTAATTGTCAGGGGCATATCTTTCACACACACTGTCATGTTCCTTTTTACTACTTTTGGCTGACAACCAACTCGACAACAGGCAGTTGCTTTACTACCATCACTTGTACCACAGACAATTAACCCCAAAGTACCACCACCATACACAAGTAACCTTTCAAGTTATTAGTAGTTCAGTAGTAGATTGGTCCTCTTTTCTCCTTGCGGAGTACGGGGCCTTGACAGTTGTTCTCCACGTCCTGAGGTTGGTCTCTGGCAATCCTTCTGGCTTCTTTCAAATTTCAACCGCTGACTTAGCTATTGAATGCTTAGCACTTAACACTTCTTATTTTCAATGTAACACATCTTCAGTTCAACACAACATTCCTTAACTACTCCTCGACAACTCTTATCTTCATTTAAGTCTTAAAAGCTTAGCAACCCACAATTTCACTTCATAAAGTCTTTACAAAAAGTTGGCCGTGTTCTTACTTTGGCTTCTTATTTTCAACTCTTTCATGCTCTTACGTTAAACAGAACTCAACTACTTACAGCACACCAAATTACCACACTAACCTTATTTTTTTTAAAAAAAACATGAAAGATGTGGTACTCTTCAATCCATATGTCAATACCAACAGTTACAATTCAAAAAGTAACTACAGAAATAGATATTAAACACCTGAGTGATTAAATAAAATTTATATTCTTGATTAAGACAAACAATGTAAAGTGCATATTCTTAAATACTACTCTCTCAAATCCCCACAAATTCTACATCCTCAATTTACTGCTAACAAGCCTGTGTACTTCAAGAGTACTTTGACAACCCACATACTTCAAAGTAACGAAAAAAGCTTTTGTCTTAACCTTATTCTACTAGACTGTGTGGATACAATACAACATGTGAACAGCACCGAAAAAACTCCCAAGTTAACTTCGTCTGTGCTAGATGCTGGACATGAGCAGGAACACAAAATCACACACACACACACACAAGGACAACAGAGTGGCTAGGCATGTTTTACAACAAACCAATCAGAACATTTCCACTTAAAATAGTTTTGTGGGAAACACCTCAACGATAGCCTTCGCACTACAGGACAAAGTCGCCCTGTGGTGGCTGGTCTGTCCACAGAACTTCAACACTGGCCGCAGTGGAAATGAGTCCGGCTATCACAGCTGGTAACTCGACTGACCTACAAGGAAAGCCTATAAAAGCAGTGTCAGAATTTACATTTACTCTAAGCTGGGTGGGGACTTGGGAGAAAGTACTTACATTTCAAAACTCATAATATACAAAAAACCATTTCCACTCACCAACTGCCTTGGCAATTGGTTTTCACAGGGATGGCTGACCTTCAGAAGCTGCTGGACACCACAACAACTGACAACGCCAGGAACACTGCTTGCCACATTAAGCAGGTTCTTCGACTTTCATTCTTCTACTAACAAATAAGGAAGACAAGTTGGAGCAAGAGGTTTTGTTGTCATCTTCAATGACCACATACTCAAAAGTCACGCTGTGTATATTGCTGTCTGCCCAACTCTATGAAATCTCTCGCTAACGATGCCGAGGTTCCTGGCCTGGATCTCGTGTTCTGCACACATACTTTCTCTTCCCCTTCCCCCAACACCCTTCCCCCCCCCCCCCCAACACACTTCTCCTTTTGCTGCTGACCTGGCCTTAATAAACAAGCCTCTTCCCATTATTTCTGCTAACTCTTCCTTGCCAGTTCTAACGTATAAGACTGTTGTCTGAAAGAGACTAGATTTTGGTTGACTGGATTTCTTGTCAAATACAAGATGAACGTACAGACCCACGTTGATTCTGGTTGATCTAACACAAACACACACGAGGCGCTCATCTCGGCCTCCGAGGGAGCCTGTCACACTCCATCATAGCTTAGGTTCAGACAGTGGTCGACTGTTTGCAATCAATCAGGCACGTTTTGCCTTTTTTTTTGGAATATGGAAGGCAACAAATGCACTTAAAGCAACAAATGCATTTAAAGTAAGAGAAAATACTTTAAAATGGCAGAAAGACTGCACTGCCTCCAACTTCACTGCTGAGTTTGTTTTCCCCTTATTTTGTTACAGCCTGTCAATGTAGCAACTCTAAAATTGAAACATTGGCCTAATCTCTTACTGCACGCAGGACTACAAGCTCAAAAATGGTGGCAGAAAACATTTGGAAAAAAAGTTAAACCTGCTAAAAATGTCCATACATGCCATCAGTATTTCAGATTAAATGACAAGCTTAAGAGAGACACAAAGTTTCCACATCTGCTAAAAGTAATTCACCTTGACTGATGGCAGTAAATTACAAAAGTTGCCAAAATTAACAAAGTCTCACAAATATTTGGTGAAAGAGGCGCAGCCAACTCCATTTTCCTTACAACAAGCCAATGAGAAGGCCACAACTTTTGCTAAATCCAGCATTGCAGATCTTTTCTAGACATATCACTGCAGATGAGTTTGAAATTTTGCCAAAAAACAATATCAATGTACAAAGGGATAAATCTCATACTGGTCACTGGACGGAAAATTGCAAACACTGCATTTTAACAAAAATGCAGCATATAAAACATAACCACTTCTCCAAGCACTTTTTTAAAAAATACACCTGCACGAAGGTATGAATTCTGAAAAGATATGTGTTAGGTTTTTTGAGATGGTGGGACGGTGGCGAGTACCTCGATATGTATCCAAGTTGCAAGATTTTTAAGATAGTGGGACGGTGGTGAGTTACCTTGATATATATCCAAGTTGTAAGTTTTCCTCAAACACATTCCAAGTTTCCAAACTTTTCGTCATGGAAAAGGCACCTTCTCTATATGATATTTTTTTTTAAATTACCCTAAACCTTTCCCATGAACAAAACCAAGGTTCATTTGAGAGAGTGAACAAAAGGCACCTTCTCCACAAAAAATTAGATTACCACAACCTTTCCAATGAGCATATCTGAGGTTCATCTGAGAAAGTGAACAGAAAGACTGTTTACAGGCCTCATTCTCTACTTAAACATTACAGAGGCTTTTGACATCTGGCTTCATCAACCATGCACAAAATTATTCCATAGAGTCACAATAAACATCACCAGACCGGTAAATGTATCTTTTAAAATACCCTAGAACAGTCAAACATAAAAGAAACATGTACCGTACCTCTACTTAAGTTTGATATCGGTACTGTGGAGTTATGAAAAAGTCTGCACGCCAAGTCTAAATGAGGCTCCATTTCGCTTAGCCTTTTCAGCCTGGATTACATTCTTCTGGAATCTGTGTATTATGTGCACAAGAACTACAGTGCAGTCTACTTGAGGCAAGTTTCAGGAGACAAGAAAACTTTGCTTCTGCTTGATTCTCATCTTAAACAAAATCAGACCACACAGAAGCCAGCCAGCCAAGAATACAGAACGCAGGCAGTGTTAACTGGTATTTTGTGCTCATGGTCAGGACATGCCAGTTGCAAGGCACTGTATCCGGGTGTCCTAGCAGGTCCTGCAAATCCTGCATAGTCTGTGCATCACTTGTTGTTTGCTTGAAGGTCTGCAAGTCTCAGATGTTCTCAATATTCATGTCTTCATCAGAGCTGATGTCGGTAACACTGACAAAAGAACTTCTGGATGTGGACCGCTTGACATCTGGCTTCGCTGTGCTAGCCGCTGCACACACACACACACACACAAGCATTAAAACACACACCATCATCGTCAAAAGCTGATGAGAAAAATCCAACCATTCACTGTAAAAGTGGATACCTGGTCAGCAAACAGAACAAAGTCATTCCACTGTCTGGAGTCGATAGCCTACAAAACCCCATTCAAGTGCATTAAATCAGAATAACAAGACAGGCATATTGTATATATATATATATCCTGCCACCATAATAAGACAGGCATATGACATAAATATATATATATATCCTGCCATCATAACAAGACAGGCATATGAGATAAATATATATATTCTGCCATCATAACAAGACAGGCAAATGATATATAAAAGGCTGATGGTGGATATGCCAGTTGGATTTCAGGCCTGTTAACACTTCTAATGGCTACCGACTGAAGATCGAATCAAATACAAGATTGCATGTCTATCCCACAGTGCCCTATATCAGGCAGGACCCTATCTCTCAGAACTCATCCAGCCTTATACTCCACCCAGAACCCTCGGCTCTTCTGCTGATGCCTCTGTCCTGGTCGTTCCAAAGGTCAAAACAAAGTCTTTCGGACAGCACTCTTTCTTTTTCTCTGCTCCAACGGCTTGGAATTCTCTTCCCGCCAGTATCCACAATAACTCAAACTCCTTCTGTACTGCCCTTAAAACTCATCTCTTTTGTCTTCCCTATCAGTTACCCTGTGTGTAATTGTCACGTTACGGAAGGTTTTCTGCAGCGCTATAGTTCCTGTATTGTCCATTGTATTCTTTTTAAGATCGTATTACGTCATTTCATTCATTGAAGGGTTGACACGTTAATGACGCATAAAATTGTGTAATCATAGAAGGAAAGACGTCACGCGTTCTTTCATAGAAACGCGTAGATATCAGCTTCGAGGAACCAATGAGAAGGTGTAAATCGTGTTGTTGGGGGAAACAGAGGAAACTTTGGGGCGGAGGTTGAAGGCTTGATCAGTTTTGGGAAGAGAAGTTACAGAGGTCAGACGTGTGTGCAAGCTTGCGAATCTTGCCAACGGTTTTTCCTACAGAACTAGAC
>SMGT01006906.1:175134-212711 GCA_004794575.1 Lanistes nyassanus | reverse complement strand
ATCCAACATCAGAATGGTGATAACACCAATGATGAGATCCAACATCAGAATGGTGACAAGGCTGGGCTATGGTCTGCATCGGAATCACATAACCAAAAACAAATCAAAAAAGACCCCACCAGCTACAGACAGACCATCTCGATCTGTTCAATATGTTCATCGTCTCTTATGATACTTTTCCACCCATATGTGACTGAAGGACGATCTGTTTCCCAACCTGTTAGTCAGTGGTGCGTTCATCTCTCCCTCTGTGCGTGTGTGTGTTTCGTTGTTTTCACTAGAGTGTCTGTGTCCATCGTCCGTGCGAAGTGTGCATGAAATGTGTTCTCGCACGTTAAAAAATCCACATTTTATTTATTTATTATTTATCATGCTTTTAAACTATGGGAATGGTTTTGATCACGGAAACCAAACACAGAGTTGATTGAAATAATCAGTGATCGGAGACAATATCACACATTATTTATTATAATTAGCAAAGAAGCCTCACTCCCAAAATGCAATAGCTTTTTCCACTCCGTTATGTGCCAGGAATGGTTTACAAAAAAAGACAAAGAAGAAACCAGACCTAAACAGAAATTGAACTTCAGACATTAAAATTCTTAGTGTCAGGACAGAGATGGTGCTTTCTGACATCTTAAGAAAACACCCCTCAGTGTACAGATGTTGAGGACATTATGAAAAGAAAACAGATTGTGAAGGTTTTGAGCCTCGTGCTGATGTCAACAGAACTCAGCTGTTACTAGCAGCACTTTGAACAGAAAATAATAATAATAATCCATGTACTATTATTAAATTAGAATACAGTAATAATATGCCACAATCCATGCTTCCCTAAGAATGATTTGCTGTCTTCATTGAACATTTGAGTCACAGGTATATCAGATTACCAAAAAAAGCTGATCGCTTTGCAGTAATGTTCCCACCGACTGTCCACAAAAGCGGAAGTTTTCGAATTTTCCAAGACACATTACAAACCATTTGCCAAACATATTGTGCATGTCAGCTGGCAAAAATGAAATTAAAAAAAAAAACACAGTTGTTTACAAATGTTTTGATCATAAAGGAATTTTTCTGTGCAAAATTTTGTTTCAATATCATAGCATGTGTGAGTTTTACATTAACTGAAGTAACACTGGTTAGTTCAGACACAGCTAGCCGATGGCAGCCCAAAGCAGGGCAACAGAGGTAAAACTGACGGCTACTCATAATGGCACATGAGGTTTAGTCATGTCAGGTCTAGTGAGAGGCACAGCTCTGCCCAAGCAGTGCAACAGGGTCCAGATGTGTAATTACCTCTGGTGTTGAAATAAACTGAAAGTATGGTGGCATGTGTAAACTACCACATTTACTGTCTAAATAATTTCTCAAAGTTCAAACACCAAATTGCAGAAGTCCATTATTTAAAGCGCAAAAGTTCATGTGTTGTATTGTGGAAATCCATGGATATCTATCTTGACACATGCAGTAATTAACAGCATTTTCCATTGTTCATAGAAATGATATCTGCATTGTGAGGGAAAATTTATTAAGAACCTACAAGGTAAGCCTGATCTTTCTTCTGGGATGTGTTGCTTGACATGGTATCCACACCTCCAAAGGGCTTGTCTCGCTGACGCCCCTAAAAACAGGCATTTCAATCATTTTGAAGGCAAGTGTAAGAAATCCCCTAAATCCCTACTTCCAAGTGTGCATTTCTGCAAGTTTGGACTTAAGTTCACATCTTAAGAAAGCGAACAAAACTTAACAGCCAGACCTCCTGATAACACACAATCGGGGTTAATTTAAGCACAAAAATTCAAGAACAATGAAGAGATTTTAAATCTGTGCATCACAATGGCGCACAGATTTTTTAACATTTGCCCAAGTAACACCAAAAGCTGCTTGGGCTGACCCCTGGCTTTTACAAATTGACCTTCAGATTTCAGGCTAGAGGGGTCATTTTGACCCTTAGTTTAAAAAAACTTCCAGAAGCACTGACAGGGCTAAATATTCTGATGCTACAGATGTGACAACTCCTTTGCTGACAAAATGTGTGTGGAGGGGGGGGGGAAGAGAGGGGAGGGTGCAGGTTTGCTCCCTTTATCCCAAAGCTGTCAGCAGTAGGTATGGAAAGCTAGCGGGGTTTTTTGTTTTGGAGCATTGTTCATAAGACAATAGGAAACTGATGTAATTTAAGTAGCTTATACTACAAAACTGCATCCATGCACTACAGTCCAACCATCCTCACCTGCAGTTGTCCTTCTATTGCACGTGCCAAGCTTGCCACACTTTGACCCCGAGGCTGTGGTGCTGATGACGACAGATAAGCAGCATGTGACCGTGACTGCAGTGGTTGGGTTTTGTTGGACTTTGACGGATTCTCTCTGCAAACAGAAAACACATAAACACTGCAAAACATCATGGTAAAGGGACTGAAAACAGCAAACACACACACATATACAGCTAAATCTAATGGTAATGACAACAAACACTTTCTGTGGAATACACAAACAGAACAAGGCAAAACAATCACAGTTGTGTAAGTTCATAATTTTACCTGCAACCAAAAAGTCCACATATCTGTATAACGACTGCGGTGGAAACACGAGTTTTTCTGCACCCAGAATGGTTTCAGACAGTGCAAATGTCTGGGTGTTCATTCTATCCTATGCTCACAGGCTGACACTGAGTTTAGTAAAACGTGGCAACTGGCAGGGATCAGAGCTGACCACATAATTCTATTTCTAGTTGAACTTTCAACATCAGCTACCTTTAAAGCAATAATGGATTTTGACAACATAATTATGGTTTGACTTACAACGTCAGCTATCCTTGAAAACAATGACTCACTCATCTGACTTGAGGATGTCATCGATGTCTTCATCGTGGTGAAGAGGTCGTGCCTGGATGATGCTTGGTTGTTTGTTGTGCCGGGGAGAAGGACGAGGCCCTGACTGTATCAGTCTCACATTGGGAGCTGGGGAAAAGGGTTTGACCCCTGAAATGTTGATTTCATCTTCCTCATCATCATCTGAGTCCCACTGTGTGCTGGTCCACTCAGTCGTAGATCTGAAATCGTTTACAAGTCGGATATGAAATGGACCCTGGTTGCAGACAGGAAAGTTTTAAAGTCTAGTTCTTAAGGCGCCATGCTAACTCTGATACTATTTAGAAGTCAGACATGCTACAGACTCTGACAGCAAATAAAAAATAGAAACCTCATCTTATACATAAACCACAGGACGCCATCCTGCCTAATGCCAATGCCAATGAGATCAACACCATCGTCTGCTGCAGATCTTGACTATATCGCTGTGTCCATACACAGCACAACACCATCCTGCCTCCCTATCTTACCCTGTGGATAAAGGAGTCTTCTGTGGAGTTACTGATCTGGGCTGAGGCTGTGGCTGCAGTTGTTGCTGTTTACCCCTAGCAGGATTGGAATGTGAATGACGGCGAGGCGACGGGGCACTGGCAGAGCGAGGGGTAGTGCTAACTGTTTTGGAGTGAGCACCTGCTGGACGACTACTCCCACTGACTGACAGACTCTCCTGTGCACCTGACCAAACAGATATTTTATCACAACGGAAATAGATTTTTTTTTTACAACATTTACATCTCCGGTATTACATCCTCCAAGATAATTAGAAATACACTCGACCTCAGAAGCTCTTGGTTTACAATGTGTTTAATCCATCTGCATGTCATATGGTGAGAACACTATGCTAGTAAAGATGTACTTTATGTAAAAGCAGCATTGTTAATTTCTTAATGCACCTCTTTTGAAAAAAGCCAGCACCACTGCCCTAAGCTGGGCAGTTAGCAGACAGAGAACTGATGATCTGGTCCACTGCATAAGCTCTGGTTCATGACACACATTATTTATTTTATGAACTTCAGTCAGGCACAATAACTATCCAGAAGTCTGGGTAACTGCAGGAACTATGGAACAGAGATACAATACTGTCTAGGTTTACCAGACAAGCATTTCTGGAGATGGTATCAGAGACATGAGGCTGTACCACCAACCTGTATAGTAGGGTGATTGTGGGGAGGGCTCCGAACCATTTCGAACTGGTGTATGTGTTGAAACTCGCAGCTTCTTCGTAGCTTTATCAATAGCCTCCTTGTTAAAGCGCTCTCGTATTTCCATGAAGTTGGGGTATTTCTGACAGATGCAAATTCACTTATATCACTGATGGAATCAGAGATGATCCCTTATTCCGGTTATTATCAAAAACAATCTCCTGCCATCATCCTGGGAAAATTGGAGTTGGCATTCAAAAAGACCCATGAGACATAATTTTTAAATTCTACTTGTATGATAAATGACCAAAATTTAATAATAATGAAACATTTCATTACAAAAATGCAAAGAATTTTTCTTATGCTAAAAATATTCTGTCCTCTGATAGTTAAAAAAGGAAAAGGTCTCCCATGAAATTCAGATGTCCAGCATTTGAAAGAAATTGAGCCCAGTAAACTAACACATCAGACTTCAGACGACAATACCTGTAGATACGGCTGGCGCTGAGTGTGCTGCATGCCCAGCTTGGTCTGCAGAACCTGGTCAGAGATTCCTGTGGCTCCCCGTGGGACGCCGCACTTCTCCACTTTCTCCTCCAAAAGGGCAGCCAGCTCATCTCTCATGATCCCCATCGTTGGGTTCTGACGCAGTTTCTCCAGGAACTGTGATGTTCGCAGTCCTAGGCTGCTTGTGCCAGAAAACCTGGGGAACAAAATACATACATGTTCATGAAAAAAACGTCAACTAAACGAGGTAAAAGAGTTACAGAAACTGATAAAAACATGGGACTACTGTCTCTGACTTCTGCTATTGTTGTTAAACCTGAGTCATAGTTGGAAAACTGGTTAATAAATCTGTGTCTTTAGGTATAAAACTCACAATCGCTGTCATATAAGAAAAATGAGAATCTACCATGTACATAATGCCAATGGTTATGGCATAAGGAATAATTGACTGAATGCTCTTGACAAATTAGTAAGAAGTAGAAGACCTGCTACCAGTTATCTTTGTCATGTATTTTTGCCGGGACAACGTCACCAGGTACAGAAAGCAACTGTATGGGGAAAATTGTAAACTGGGCAAAAATGTCCAGATCATGATTGTACTAAATGTGACAGCCACACAGATGCATGTTACATTGATAATTTCCAGAACTGCCTGCAGCAAAAAAGAACTGTTTGGAATGTGACTGCCGTTTCCAGAATCTGCTAGATGACACCAGAAACATCTGAAAAGGAATGCAACAGAGGAAGCGTCTGAAATGCTGTTCGACTCCTGAATTGCAGCAAGTGACTTTGGCTTAATGGCCAGGGTCAGGGCCCGCCTAGGCCCCACAAGGGTCAGGGGGCATGATGGTGATGGTGGTGGACAGACACAGCAAAAATAGACATGATCTGGTATAAGCAGACTGACCAACTTGATGACAGAATGGGAACTGCAATGCAAATAAAACTTACCCAAGTGTACTGTGTGGTGTTCGTGTAGTCCGCAAGCTGCTGGTTCCTGATTTTAAGGCTGAAATTTGAAGACAAGCCAAATGCAGATAGTTCAGAATCATCCATGGCCCATATAAATCTGTGTGCCTGAATGCATCTCAAAAGACTTTGGGCTGCTTATTTTGTTCATGAAAGTATCTGCATACAAGAAGGTATGGATGACAGAATCAGCCCATGTTAATTTTACATCAAATGGATTATGAATGCATAGAAATGCATGTGCTTGTACTCGCATCTGAATCACACATTTCAAGTTTTTAAAGCAAGCAGAATGCATAGACAAACACATTCTCGGGCAAAGAACTGTTGACGATGTTTAAACCAGGACTACACCATGACAGACAGAAGGACTTGAAAGTCAGACCACAGGTACACCATGAGTAAAAACAGCAAGTGAAAGTGCACAATCTGTCCAAATGCAAACACCACACAATGATGTGCTTATGAGTAATACAGTTAATTACACTACAGGAAAAAAACAACCAAACCACCCCCCACCAGATAAAAAAAAAAGGGCACCACCTCCTTAGACTTACCAGTAGATTCATCGTCCTCATCGTCAGATGGATACATGCTGACCACCTTCTGCTGAGGCACTTCTACGGACACTGCTGGGCTCTTCACAGATGTCTTCTCCTACAACAACAACTTGGTCACAGAAATAAAACAAACACACAAGCAAACAAATACACAAGCAAGTAAACACAAGCAAACAAACGTGCAAGCAAACAAACTAATATAAAGTTCAGAGGAAAATATTTACCTGTTTTAAATTCACTGGTCTGACCTGGTCCTCGACTACCACTTTAGGTGCATGCTCTTGGAATTTCTGCAAAAGTGCAAGATGTGACATTTAGGTAGACTTTCCTGAAGTTACTGCTTTGATGTGAAAAAGAATTCGTTATATCTGATTTCTTGTTATATCCGCACTCAAAGTAAAGGAATAAAATTTACTGACAAACAGAAGAGTGTTTGTTGAGAAGCCAAAACTGTCTCTAATGGTATCGGATTTCGTCGTAAAAGGATTCTACTGCATCAACTGAAACATGAAACGCTGCTTAATGACACTAAAAAATTTACTAGCCTTTCCTCTGGCTGATGACTCTCGTCTGGACCGAACCTGATGCTGCTTCTGCATTTCCACCTTTTCCTGTACTTGTTCTTCCACACTCTCCAACTAAAAATACAGTTGAAAGTTCCAGACTTGGTTTTACTATCTAAAGTGTGCTTACCCAACATACCAACTAGCCTTCCCACCTTCAATTATTTCTCTGCATGGTGACTATCATGAGAACACCAGTCCCAGCTCAACAAACTGTGAAGTAAATGCACATGACCTTAGCAAAACAACTGACCTGGTACTTCAGCTGTTCACGAAGTGCTGCCACCTCAGCTCTTTGCTGCTGCAGCAACTCTTTCTCATCTTCTATGTCATCTTGCATGACCCCAAGGTATGATCGCTTCACTATATATGGTGGGAAAAAGTCACAAAAGCTAAGGCCATATAAGATGCACAGATATAAACCATACGATATAAACCAGAGATATAAACCATGACTTTTTAACAAAAACCAGTCCATTCCTAATCCTTTGCTTTTCCTTCAGCACCTTAACCAATTTTCAAATGAGTTCTGTCCCTCAGTTTAAGCACAAGCCAGATTTTTTTGTGTGGTCTTTTCATTTCATGATAATGACATAGCTAGGGAGCTATCCTGTCATTCCCAATCCCCTTGACTTTGTTAATCACCAGTCTAAATAATATCTTGGGAGCTGGTTTTGTTTCATGCAGCATCACTTAAAAGTACGAGAAGCCCAACAAACAAACAAACAAACAAACAAACAAACAAAAGCACTGAAACAGCAGTGAGATAAACTTTCCTCCAGTTTGCACTCACCTCCATATCTTTCTTCTAATTCTCTCAGAGCTCGCTCAGATGCCATATATTTTTCATTCACTTCTTGGAGCTCCTTAAGGAAAACATCTTTCACTTCTTCAATTTGACGCTGAAATGAGATGGGTTATCTGCCAAAAGTGCAGCCGTCCTGCACCTTTTGAGGCCAGACATTTCAACTCACTTCCAGGAAGTTACCAGACAGTTCACAAATAGAACGGATTTCACTTCTATTGTCTCCAACCATTCTAGTCATAAACTTCCTTAATTATCAACTCCTTCAATCTTTATCCTTTTTTTTAAAGCAGTTCAGACACAACAATTTATGATTTTCACTTTTTAAAAAATCTAATTGTTAATATGAAGATTGATGTATTTACTCTCTCACACACACTCAGCACACAATATGCATGTGCAAGCCCACACACATCATCAGAACTTACAAAGTCCATACATATAAATATTGTTAAAAAAGGTGTCATACCAAAATGTCATTTATGATCTGTAGGCTAGAAAATTACATTCTTTAAAAAAAAAGGGGATCCTCTTTGTTTTGAAAGAAAAACCTAAAAAAAAATGCAGAAGGGAAACTGGTGACTTTGAACAGTTGATTCTTTCTGGAGTTATTTCCCCATAGTAAAGTCTAAGAGGGTTGGGGGAGGGATGTCCAACAAATGCCAATGGTTACTTTTGAGAGTTAGCATTGGTGAGCAATGGTTTAAGTATTATTTCTGCAGAAAATGTCAGTGCACCATCATATAGGAAGAATTCTGGCAATGAAGACAGTACTAACACATACCCTTAGATCACTGAGAGATGTAATTGCTAGAACTATTTGATGAAGAGGACAAATACTGAATGAGAACCTGTTTCAACTGTTTTGCAGTCTCGTGTGATTTTTTTTTGTTGAGATTTCTGCCACCGATTTTTATCATGGTTGAGAATATATGGCAGTTCACTGGCCTCAAGGTGCTAGAAATCTTGCTGAACCATTGTAAACCATACATTACCAACCTGTTAGGCTTTTTTTCTCTTTTGTGCTGTTGCAGAGAAACAAAAAAGAGAAAACATTCTTGTCCGGCAGAAATTTCAGTGGGGTGTTACAATTACTAGCCCATTGGGTTAGTGAAAATTTTGGAACTTTACCATCCCTGGTTATGATGGATATAAGATGTACTTTTGGTTCATGGGGCTTTGGTTATATTTAAAAGAAATATCAGTGATTTTTATTTTCCTAAAACCATGACTAAAAGTGGAGGTCTGATTTGAGTTAAATCTCACCTTGTATAGCTCTGACTGCTGTTCTGTAGCAGCAGCCACTCTGTCTGCCACCACAGGCATTATCCTGTCCTCCTGCAATATGGGTAAAGTAAAAGGCATTCATTGTCTTCAACAGGCTACAAACCATTCTGTCCTCCTAACGCAGAAAAAAACAATAAAATTGTTATTCAAAATATGCAGTCAAAAGAAATTGGCACAAAAAATATATAACAGACATATACCAAGAAATCAATATTGATACAGAACGCTGCTGAAAGAAAATGAATGCTTTGGATCAGAACTCACTTTGTTACGAAGAGATGCTAACAAACGTCTCTCCTCTTCTAGCTGGGCTTCTGTGGCACGCAGTCTCTCCATAATGTGGGATAAATCAGTCTCCTTCTGAGGGTTGTTGGCAAGGCTGTCGCCCACCCCTTGGTCGGGGCTGGGTGCCTTGGATGGATCACCAGACCCCGAGACGGACCCAGAATGAGACCCATGACGTCTTGAGATGTGTGCTTGGAGGAAAGATGTGTTCAGAAAAGCTTTGGGACAAAACGGGCACTGCAAATACAAATGTATATGCACAAATGGATGCACAGACATGGCACACACACACACACAAATGGCCATCAAATTCTTTTAAATACCAAATCCACAACTAATTTCACAAACTAAAATCTAAACAACAGTTTACATTAAAACCCACCAAGGAAAAGCCTACAAAATTTGGGATAATCGACACAGTGTGGAGGAACACATCACTGTTTTCTAGATTTTGCCTGGACTTCTGCTATTCTAGATTATTACCACAGAAAGCATTGCAACCATAAAATACTTAGTAATTGTAAGAGGGTAAGATGTCTTTTCTAAAGCCAAAACTGACCTTCTTTCTCAGTGTCATTTTTGTAGATCTCCTAGATCAATAAATTGTTTTTTTTAACTTGCCGGTAAAGAAGCACAGTAACCTAAACAGTCTGACAATTTTGTAAAATAAAAACTGAATCTGACCTTGTTATAACTCCCAGCTCCAGCATGCATTAGTTGCTGTTGTGCAACAAGTAATTTTTTACGTTTATGACTCTCTCGCTTCACATCTACCAGCTCCTTTTTCACAGCTTCCAGGTCCTGTTTCAGTTTGCCTTCTTCCTGTTCAACACAGTTTAACATTCCAAAAGCATGCTTCAAACCTTGCTCTTGGAGCTCAGAAAAGTAAACAGCAGCAGATCTCCAGGACAGCAACATTACAACTGATGACCACTTTTCTCTTAGTTAATAATGTTCTTTATCTCAAGTTTCTGTTATTCTTGAGATAGTCTGTTATTCTTGAGATAGTCTAGGACATTTAGAAAGTCTGAGGTAGAATTAGATAAACAGAATTTTTAACATGTTTACAAATCAAATTCTAATTACAAGTAACATAATCTGCAACAGACCTCTTCCCTCTTCTTTGTTTTTTCTTCTAGGCTAGCACAGACACCAGCCAAGTATTCTTGAGAATACTGCAGTAAAGTAACAAAACATATTAGTACACACTCCGTACCCATAAAATAAAATATTTTGATGCAAGTATTATTTTCTTCTTACCCCCCCCCTCCCACCCCTCAATCAAGATTATTTAAGTTGTAAAACCAATGTGTCATCCACACATTACTGATTAGGCAGTTATATTAAATGACCTTTCTCTTGTAAGAAAACAAATGGTCTGCGTATGGGGAAAAATTGTAACATCTTGTAGCTGAAAATGTACATAGATGGCTGAAAGGAATAGGCTGAGAGTGCCCAGCGAACTCACCAGTAAGTATTCAATCGTAAGCTGGGCCAGTTTGAACAGCTTCACAAAGTTTGGATCCACAGCCCTTATATCCTGAAAATATACGTTTGACAAATGTTTTATGGCATCCATCATATTATCAGAGTCCATGTGTCCAGCAAATAAGCTCATTAAATTACTTGACAGTGCTGAATAGTCTGACCATACCACAAATTCTGATCCATGCCATAGAAAAATTAAGACCCATCAAAACGTGAACGGTTTTACACAAACAAAGAAAAGAAAAGTTTCAAAGAACATGTAGAGGAGAGAAGGCGAAGTTGGCAGAAGGAGAGAGGCAGACTATTCCGGGTCAGTGGGTCACAGATGGTAAAAGATCATGGACCAAAGAAGTTGAGGCTATGAGGAATCCAAAGATGGAGTAAATTTGAAGAACAGAGACTGGGAGAGGTTGTATAGATCTGAAGCAAGATGGATGGGTAGGCAGGAGCAGAGTTGTTAAGATATTTGTAGCAGAGAAAAGCAACTTTGTGTTGCATATGCTTTGGGACAGGAAGCCAGCAGGGAGAAACAAGAAGAAGGGTGATGCAGTCAGCTTTCTTTTTCTTTAGAATGAGGCAAGGTGCACTGTTCTGAACACACTACAAGATTTTCTGATTAATGCACCTCAATTTCCCTTCCCTAATGCAGTCCTAGTTTTAGTTTACTGTTACTCACCAGCTCTGACTCAATATTGCAGAAAGTCACATTCATAATGTTTTCTTGAAGAATAGAGAAGTTAAGGGTCCTTGAAATTTGTTCCACATCTACAGAGGCAATTTTTCGCCAGTCAACCCGTTCAAAGCGTTTCCGAAAGGCAAAACCTCCATTTTTAGGAACATAGCTGTAACCATTGTTATTTTGGTATGGCATATAGTGGCCTCCTTGGTGGACTTGTGGTGAAAACAAATACTGTGTTGCCATGGTGATGACAACCATTCACCTGGAAATAATTTTTTTTAATAAGCATGGTGTTTTGCATGAGCTGCTGAAATATTGTTTCTTGTAGTGTTGTAGCTTCATCCACACATTATTTCTCACTATAAAAAGTAAATAGCAAATAAGAACTGTTACTCTTAAATTATCATTTCTATGTGTGAACCAGTTATAGAGTAACGTAACTTATCAATGATTCATCATCAGAACACTGATTATCAGACACCATATTCATGTAAAACATACATTTTTTAGGCATTACAATTTATACTCAAAACCAAAAGAAATACAAGCTGACACATGGGCAAGTAGTAGCCGAATTTCGTCCATTTGGGTACAATGATAGCAACAAAATTTAGGTTGACATGAGGTTGTATAGTCTGTTGAGTTAGCTTTTGATAACAACATGCCTGGCACAAAAAAATTGTCCCTTCTCGTGTGTTACCATTGGACAGTTGTTTTCACTCATGCACCATGAACAAAAGCAGCAAGACTAGAACTTTCTTTGAAAAGGGAGGGCACCACCCACTACTAATAAAAGCCAATGCTCGTACGCTCCCAGACAGACCACTCGTCAGCAGCAGAAGAATGCCGGGACTTAACACTACTGATTGAGAAAAAGCCATCAGATGACTGCAGGCTGGAAACTACCCAAATGTTGTTGCATGTGCACTGGGTGTGCAGTTTCCACAATCCGTCATTTGTGGGCTTGCTTTCAAGCCAACGGCAGCTCTCGGGATGGAGTCAGAAGCGGATGACCTCGTGTCATGACTGCACAACAGGACAGGCAGATCTACTGCAACAACCTGCGCCAACTGTTCCTCCCTGCTGCAGAGACAACCCGAGCCACTGTCAAAAACGATGGAGGTGCCATCAGCCAGCAGACTACGCATCGCCTATTGTCTGAGCGACAGCTGTACAGCTACCATTCTGCACGGCGGTCAACGCTGACTGCATGACATTGGCAGCAGAGAATGCAGTGGGTCCAGCAGCACCTGAACTGGACATGACAGCGATGGTGAGACATCCTCTTCTCCGATGAAAGCCGCTTTTGCATCAGCCACGCCGACGACCGCTTAAAAGTATGGAGGTACCCCAACAACAATATCAGCACAGCCACTGGGGAGGCTGCAGCACCATGATTTGAGGTCGGGTTGGCCTCAACAGACTTGTGAGCCCCTTCGTCTTCCAGAACATCGGCCCTGGATGAGGAAATGGTGTGATAGCACAACACAATGTGGACCAGGTGCTGAGTCCCCACTTTGTGGCATAATTCCAGCAGCACAGCAACCTCACCTTTCATCATGACAATGCCTGCCCACACACGGTAAGCCTCACCACTGCCTTCTTGCAGCAGAGCAACATTCAGGTGATGCCTTTTCTCTCCATGAGCCCAGACCTCAACCCAATTTAACAACAATAGGACCATCTGAAGGGAGAGCTGAACACTGTCCAGCTGAGGCTGACAACAGCCCGCCAGCTGGAGCAGGCCCTCAGGCAGATCTGCACAAACAGGCCTATGGTTGTGATGAACAATCTGGTGTGCTCCATGTCTGCCAAGTGCCAGGCCATTGTCGACGCCAGTGGGGGCCACAACTGCTACTGACTTTGGACCCTGGATGTTGGGGACATTTTGAAGATGTTCTCAGCAAGGAAGATGAAAGCACATTGTCCAAAAACTCACTGTACCGATTTTCTTGAAAACTGATTTAAACCCATTTGAAAGAAAGGAAAAAAAATTAAATAAAATCAACTCCCTCAGTTTGCGTTTCTTTGGGTTTTCAGTATCCATATGACTTAAGATCCATTAACAAAAACAAAATTTTCCCTAACCATCTTCCCCACAAAAAGAAAATGAATTATGCCCTTGTGTTTATTTGTATAGTTCTATAAATAAACGATTAAAAGGTCAATGTAAAAATGTTTGTGCCTTGAAACTTTTGGTAGGTCTGCCTGCATGTTTTGGAATGCGTGAAAGTAGCTGACGCCTGAAACTGCAACTGTGAATGTGGCATTTTAAACACTATGTATGGAAATCAAGAGAATGAAAGTTGAACTTGTTCAGCATCTGACACATCACATCTGTTTTAATTTATGAACCTTAAATCCCCAGCAGAAAATTGGACTGGCTCGATCTGATGGCCTTCGCAGCTTTTACGCTATAATAAACTGTGCATCCTAAATTTTATGACGATCAGAGTTCTCAAACCCTCATATATATTCAGTCTGTTCAATCAGTTAATATCATTTTATTCCTTACAATCTATATAGCTGTCTCCTAGCATCAGCATGAGCATCGCAGAGATGCAAAGCGTGACTGAACTAGTCACAAACTATTAATATCCTGTGTATACTGTACAGCCCCGTTCGAGTTATGAAAATAAAAAAATTATTTAATATCCTTTTACTTCCTGCATCAATAATTTGTGCATATAAATAAATCTAGGGTACTTACAAGGACAAAATCTAATTTCTTGCAACTATTGCTTCGCGGTTGTCAACTCAAACCAACGCCATGTTGGATTCTTCTGTAGCATTATAGGTAAACTTTTTTCTTTGAAATTACTATTCTCATTAAGTTCAAAACTCTTACTAACAAAGTAATGACCGACAAAAGATGCACTATGTTAATTTTTGTTGCCTTTTTAATTGTACACGTAATCAGATTTTGCTGTGAAGATTAAACTTGACCCGGAAATACAAATTTAACCAATCCATTATAACCACGATACGGTAGCTTGGTGCTCGCGTCATTAGAGAAACTATCTAAGTTCACTTAAAGCAATGTATTGACAGTAAAATTTGAAGGCATGAGGTTGTCAGTTACTGCTGATTGGATCCAAGCTATGCGGTCTTTATGGCTGCTTTTACTGACCTTGGACATTTACTGCTTTGATGGTGAGAATTTCGGCTGACTAGTGAACTAAAGTTGTATAACTACTAATTAAGTAATACGATGTTCTACAACTACTGTGTAGTACTACTACTGAATACTAGTGCTAGCAGAACTGAACAGCATCACTTACTGTTCAGTGTTACTGTGTGGCTGTTACAGTTACTGATGTATCGCTGTAGTGAATCAGTTGCTATCAGCATTATTTATCGTCAGCATGTTGCTGTAAGTATTACAGTACACCAAATGGCCGATTGGTGGATTCCCAACTTCCATTTTTGTCAAAAAATAAATCTTTCTCAGATTCACAATCTTGCTGACAGAGCAAGATAAAAGACTTGGCGGATTACAGACGTTTCACCCCAATGCTTGTTCGCCCTATTCTTCACCGCCCCTAAAAACTGTCCCAAGATCATTTCACGATCGTCCCAAGCCTAATAAGCCCAATAAAGTCGTGCGTTTATTGCTCACAAATACCACTTCGTTCTATTAATATAAGGTTATAGCGTCTATGGCTCGAGCTTACTAGGTCTGATCTTGGGATATGCAGAAAACACGTTTTTAAGAAGGTTTTTCACTCGCATCGCAAAAATATGTAGAGATACGGTCCTACGAAAGTCCGCGCAGATATAGCTCTGCCAGCAGACACAATTAGAAACAGTTGAGGTCAGTATAACAATTTTCAAGAAAAAAGTAATGCCAGATTAAACTTTTATAAATATAAGGATTTATAGCTTACTACATATATCCGATTTACACTTGGGGAAATTTTGAAGTTGTGTCCGAAATGTATTTTCTCTTCGTATCTGTGCAGACTTTGGTAGGATGGAATCAGTACACATTTCACGTTGTGAATGTGTTTTCAGCATGTCACAAGAATAATAATTAGTATGAAGAATTTGTGAGCAGCAAATACACTGCTTTAGTTGACCACTTAGGGCAAGTTAGGCTTGGGGCGATTGTGACATGATCTTTGGGTGATGGGATCTTTTAGGGGGGTGATCAGGCATAGGGGCAAAACATCTGTAACCCCCTCAGGGTGATGGGACAGGTTTTTGGGGTGGTGGGGCATGGGACAATCGGGCAATGGAACAAAAAGGTCCAGCACCCAATACTTGAAATCTCTGCATTTCTCTCTTTTTTTTTAAATTGAGAGTGGATGTTGAAAGTCTCTATACAACTACACCATAAGTAGAGAAAGACTGATTAGGCTGCAGGCAGCTGAAATCCAATAACTGAATAACCTGACAAAGAGTGGACTCAGTGGCTTGAAGTGAGTCACAAGTGTTACAAGTGGCCATTAAAGTGGGAATTACTCCCAGTACCAATGTCGTTGCCCCTTCTACGGTGGTAGTTTGACAGTTCTGAAGCCATTTATTTGATGATTTAAAATTGAAATTCTGATTTACTTTATGTTGTGATGCAGCTAGTGGACCATTCTTGGTTTCGCTGTTCTTTATTATAATTTTAGAGTACAAACCCATTTGAGGTACCTTGCTGAACAAGTTCTAAATGTTGCAGCTGTGGTTGGAGTAGACAAGAGTGAAGTGGAGCAGCATCTGGAAATGGGAAAGAAATTGCTGGCAGCTGGACAGCTGGCAGATGCGCTCTCTCATTATCATGCTGCAGTAGGTAGGTTATAATACTGGAAAGTAACTTTCACTGTCTCCGCCTCTGTCTCACATCTTCATTTTTTTTTTCATATTCTGTAGACCACAGTAGAAACTGCTATCATGTACTTATACAGCTTCAGCAGGCTTATAAATAAAATCTTGACCCTCTCTCCCATACCCCATGAACTTTAAATTTTTGTCTCATTATATTCAAGACATTTACTTGTCCCTCTGTAGTTTGGGTACTTCAGTGTTTTATGAGTATTATTTTTTAATAAGTTAAACTCATCTCCGTTACAACTATATGTATAGGTATGTGCCCCAAAATCAAGAACTGGAAACTTACAGTATGGAGAGAAATTTGTTTTGGAAGATATCAGATTGTGACTTCTCTCTTTATATTATATATTGTCACATGGGCATGACATGGAACACCTATGGCCAAAATGCCCACTTAAAGTCAGTGACACATTTTAATACCTTCATGTAAATATTAATACATAGATTACATGGCTTAGATATATGTATGGCACACAGATATTGGCATGTTTAAAAAAAATGCTGCTAATAAATTATAAGCTAAGAAACTTGCAGTAATATTCTTTATTTCGAAAGATCAGTTCTTGGATTTCCAAATTCTTACAGAATTTTTATTGGAAAAGTTTAAATATTACTTACCATTTGGTGTCAAATATTATTATTGTATGAAGAAAAAATGTCTAATAAATTTCGTGCATCATTGCTTGCCCACTTTCAGCGTCTCTAAACTGTTTATTATTATCACCTTCTGACTTTGAATAAAATCCAACATTTGGTAGTCTCTGTACTTTCATCCTAAATTATATTTTGAAGGCATCAGAGTCTTAGAGTGCTGAACAAACCATTCGATGTTAAATGCTACTATGGAGAATTTCTAGTTTCTCAGAATAAAGACAGAACAAAAAGGCATAGATTGATTTAAAACTCAGCCGTTTTTGAAATGATGTTTTAGTGAAACTAGATCTAGCATGCATAATAATTATGCATATATGCCTTCACTCATTGTGTCTTGGCAGTAAAGAAGACCCCAGCGTACTCGTAAGATTTTAATCATGTAGTAAACTATTACTATTTAAATTCTGCAGTCAGTCAACTGTAGGCTTATTAGTACATTATGACAGTATTATGAATATGAGTAGCAATGCTTAAGTTTAAATAAAAACTCACAGTACACTTGTGAGAATCGAAGTTTATTATTCTGCTCTTGATATCATTAGATACTGATAGCCAGACTAGTTGTTTTAAACAGAAAAAAAATTGTGATTTAGCTTGATAATATTCCTTGTCAAGATGAATGATGAAGTATTCTGTGTAGTTAGAAACACAAAAATACAATTTTATATTAAGGGATTATGTATATATGCCTTGCAATAATTAGTTGTGTGCTAATTGCAAACTGCAAATGCAAAGTGCAGTTCGTGCATATTTGTAGGACAGTATTTTACAAAATTTTAGCATTAGAATCAAGTATTATCACATAAGAACATACCTATTTTATCATAAAGATTCTTAGATCTCTAATAGCAAATACTATTAAGTTTTCTCAGTTCTGCCACTGATTTTGCTTGAGTTGCAAATTAAAAATTATGGATTCCATATTCACTCAGTGATGCAGAGGAAATAAATGTGTATGGTAGTCAACTTTCCATGTGTTAAACACTTTTATATTGTGTCCCCTGAAATAGTGTCTAAAGTGTAGGTTAGTCTGAAAACCTGGACACTTCAGAATGTGTACCCTGAAATAACGAACAGTGTCTGAAGTACTTGTACTAGGTTATTAGTGTGGAAAGCTGGGCATTTTGTCTGGAAGAAGTTGAAGAAGTTTTGTTTAATATGATTACATTTGATATTGACCAGTGTCATGTTTGAAAGAAAGCTGTTCATTTCAGATGGAGATCCCAAGAATTACTTAACCTACTTCAAAAGAGCTACTGTATACTTGGCATTGGGCAAATCAAGATCAGCCCTCCCAGACCTCAATAAAGTACTTGAGCTCCGTCCAGAGTTCACTGCTGTAAGTACCTTAGTGACTAAAAATTGAGAATTTATAAAATATTGTAAATCATGTTGTGTGCATAAAAGCAGATTGAGTACAGGTCTTGCGTTTGTTTTAAGTCCAGAGCATTTCCAAGCCTAGAAGGCATGGGTGGTGGGGGGACTGTTTTGTTCTGTAGGTCCCCAAAAATTCATCATCTCATCTCAGTCCCATGACCTAGAAGGTCATAGGGTTCACATGCAAGATGCAGCTTCTGACAATCTGGCAATATGTTCTGTCTTCTGCTATCCATAGCAGAGCTGGGATGATAAGTTTTGTCCATTCCTTGATGGTGTCAAGGCACCTTTTCATTTGCCTTGCTCTCCTCCTTCCGCCTTCCAGTGTGCCTTGTAGATAGTCTTACTTTTAGCTGGTGTAGTTTGGTGTGCTGTGTTGGCAAAGTACACTAGCTTCCTCTACTTGATGGACCAGCCAGGCCATCTACTTTGTTGTAGACATAGATGTTTGCTTTGTGTTCCATCCACGAGGACTACAGTAGATGTTGAATTTAACTGGTTGCTTGAGTTTGCTAGTGGAAATCATTCAACTGAACTTAAATTCATGATAAACTTAACCGTGATGACCAGATTGCTTACTGACAACAGGGAATATCATGGCTTGCATTATGAAAGTAGTGTAGTTACTTTCTTTAAATATCTGAAGGAGAGTCAGCACTGAGATCATGCTACGTTCCTTCCAGATTAATTCTTCCTTTCTGTTTTACTTTGAGGTCATAAATACAAAAGTTTTGGATTGGTGAGATTTGGAAAAGCTTGTCTAAGGTCTGCAGGATTTATGGAAAGTTTTCTGGTGCAAATGTGTACAAATCTTGTGAAAAAAATTGAAATATTATTTTCTTTAGGTAGACTTGGGATTGATGGAGCATGAAAAAGTCTGTGAGAGAATGAAGTATGCTGACACGGATCTGCATACCAACACATCCATATATATATATATATGTTATATATATTTAATTGAACTCGAGTTTAGTTACATGTGGTGTTACCTTTTTATTAGAATGTAGTAATTGAACCCTGTCCGTGCAGGTATTAATACTATTATAAGGAATGCATGACACGATAATATTGCTGTTCATGTCTTAGATTTAGCAAAAGATAACTGTTCTTGAAGAATATTTATACCGTAAATGATTTATGTTGCATGCACTGATTTAATCTACAGGCACGAGTGCAGAGAGGCAATGTATTGCTAAAGCAGGGAAACCTTAAAGAGGCTTTAGAAGATTTCAAGGAAGCGGTTAGTGAAATTTTTGAAATAGTTTATTGTTTATGTCTGTTACAAAGAAAGTCTGCACATTAAGAATTTGGCAACATTTACATTGAGACGTTCGCAATGTGCTTGTTTTTAAAATTTTATTTTTATAAAAAATGTTGATTATGATTATTTAACACTTTTTCATTTTAATTTCTATCATTATTTAGAGAGAGTAAGTAATGTTTTTGCAGTTTTAAAAAAAGTGCAGTTTTTTAATGTCACTGTAAAGGTAGATGTACATTGAAAAGCATATCCATGTCAGAATAGAGAGAACTTTGTGCCGTGGGGCCTTTATTGCAGGTTCGGCAAGAGCCAAACAATGTGGAAGCTGTTGATAAATCCAGCCTAATCTATCCGCTTCAGCAAGAGATTGACAATGCCAAACTTTTGTATAAATCGGGACACTACGAGCAGGTCATCGAAATTTTAGGAAGAATAATTGAGGTATTTTGTTACTTGTGTTCTGTTTTTACCAGGTGTTATGATTTTCTTTGTTATAAGTTGTTCATGACCACCAATAAAATTATTGTATTTTTCTCTGTTTGGTTGAAAGTCATCTGAAAACCATCTGACTGAATCTCTATTCTTCTTTGGGAAATAGTTTTCCACAGTTCGCTCAAACCCGCACTGTATATATATTAGAAACTGATGCACACAATATAAGTGTTTGGAGTTGCCACTTCCTTTTAGTCCCTACTTATCTTAATTGTTTATTTGAATCAAACCATTGGAACAGGGGATGAGATCTGTGATCCTTATGAGTTGAGAAAGACTAGTGTATCACTTGCTGTGGATCAAATACGGGGTACACAACAAGATGGTTAAAAATAATATGTATACAAAAAATTCCTGTTGAACAAATACACCTAAACGTTTTCTTCTTTTTTTTTCTACTGATTTGCAGTAAAGGAGGCAGATGTAATATGGGTGTGATATAAATTTTACAGTATTGTCCATGGGCATCAGAACTGCGAGAGATGCGAGCAGACAGCTATATTGCAACAGGAGAACTTTTTAAAGCAACAGGAGAGCTGAGAACAACTGTTAAACTTATACCAGACAACACAAAAGGATATCTGCGCCTAAGTCTTCTACACTACCAGATGGGAGAAGAAGAAGACTCTCTGTTGTACGTGGGTTTTTTTTTTTTTTTTTGTTTGATTTGGTTGATTACATTTGCAGGAGTTTCCTTTCTGCTGTCTGCTTCCCCCACAGTCTCTCTTGGGAATGTCCACTTGAATTGTGAATATATTGTGCTATTCACAAATCTTGCTGTCCTGTAGTCCTGGTGATCAAAAAAACCCCAATAAAGTTGCTCTCATTATTGGACAGCATAATTGTTATGCTTTAAAATATATCCCCCCTCCCCCCCAAAAAAAATCTGCTTCAATGGGACATTTCTGAAAACTGTGCTGTGTTCCTGATTTTTGATACTGATGTTCCTCGTGCATAGCTTTTCAGGTGGGCATATCTACTGAAGTATTCCATATTCATTAATTCAAAAATATAAAGATTGATATCTTGAGTGTTGCGGTCATTGTCAGTGTTTGTGTCAACCTTTTACTGTTTCAGTCAATTTTATTCGTTATGCAACTGTTTTCTGTCCAGGCCATTAAGGGTCTGTGCCTGAGTTACCAATTATAACATTTAAATTATCATTTGTGTATCACTTTTGGCAAAATATGGACTGGTCCTTGTGCTTCTTATTCATGGTAGACAGACCATAATTATATTGCACCACAGGTGCATGGTCTCTTAAGACTTTCCCTTGGTGGTTACCATTTAATATCGTTGAATTGACTGATCTGTTCATTAACCTTAAAGCCTCTGAGTATCCCTTGAGTTTACCTTGATGTACCCAATATTTAGCTCTGAAATCAGTATCGTCTTAACCTCCCAGGCAAATCCGCGAGTGCCTTAAATTGGATCCAGACCATAAGGAATGTTTTGCCCATTACAAAAAAGTGAAAAAGCTGGGAAAGCAGTTATCATCAGCCAACGAACTTCGAAATAATGGACAGTATGAGGAATGTGTGGAGAAGGGACAGCAGATACTTCAGACAGAATCGAAGATTGATGCTTATGTACTCCGTGGTTATTCCTTTATGTGCCACTGTTACTCCAAGGTAGGTTGGACAGAATGTGTGAGTTGTGGATATGTGACATGATTCACCACATTTACACCAAAGTTGTAGATAGGTCAGATGATGCACCACACTTATTCTATGGTGAATTGTAGATATGTAACATGATGCAGCATATTTACTCCCAGTGTGGACTAGACAGTGTATGGACATGTGACATGATGTATCACTGGACAGTATGCATAGGGTTTAGATGGGATGTGATGATAACTGTCTCTCAAAGGCAAGCTGGACAGTATGCATGAGCTGTGGACATGTGACATGGTAACATTAATCAATGTGTGTGCTTCTCCTACTCTAGTATCAATATGATCATAACCAAGGGGATTGCATCTGCTTCTCTTATTATAATTAACATGGTTTATCCCAAGGTGAATATGTCTGTTTCTGCGGATGAGTGCACAGGAATTACTAACCCTGTTGTATCTATAGATGCTTTAAAACCCATTGTCCAGCTATTTTAAGTCCTAAGCTATGCTTCATGAGCATCACGAACTGTTAACTTTTTTTATTTGTTCCAGCTGGGCAGCATAAAAGATGCATTAAATGCTTGCAACAATGTTTTACAAAGAGACCCACACAATGTTGATGCATTAATTGACAGAGCGGAGGCACATATAACAAATGAAGATTATGACAAAGGTAAGTTTTAGTATAACAAAATAACCACTTAAAAATGTTTGTGACTTGTACTGAATCATGACCGGCAGCATGTGGGAAGCATTTGAGAACAAAACAAAGCCAACCAGCGCACATGATATCACAGCTGGTGTGTTCACAGACCTGGGTCGGCATACAGTGCTAGGCCCTGTTTATCAGATTCCCTGACTTTCCAGAGACTGGAAGAGACCCTTTTGACTTTCTCTGACTTTTTAGGTTTCCTGACTCGTACAAACCCTGTTTACAATAAGTTCATGAGAATCATCGCATGACATTATTGGATTGTTCATATTATGAGAAAGTAGAAGATGGAGGAAAAGATTTAAATCCATTATATGTTTGAGACATTAGCTTCCTGGAATGTTAAGAAGAAACATGCTGTCCAGCTCTGTAGACCACAGATCTCCGAGACTGGCATAGGTAGGATCTTGTCATATTTCTCTCATCAAAGAAGCCGTACTTTATCCTCCAGGCCATTAGTCTACACATGAAAGAATAAAAGGCTGGAAACCTGCGGCTAACTTGGCTTTAGCTAGGCTAGAAAGTGTGAACAAGATGTAACTATACTGTGTCTCACCCGATCAGAACAGACTAGTGTATATACGATCACAACAGAGGATTAATAGCAGATTCCTGCTGACCAGTGGCCAACACATGAAATAAAGCCTGGCCTGGGGGAATCAATATTCCTTTTCTGTTCATTGTGATCACATCCGAAAGGGAGAGAGCGCTGTGTGTTAAGGATTTAAAGTAGAAGGCAGAGTGTGTAGGTTAGACCACAGCAACAGTGCAAGACTGTTCACAACTTTTTTTTTTAGCACTAGTTTTATTGAATTGGAAGTGTTCAATTTTTTTTAACAAATTGGCAAGACAAGAAAGGTAGTTTTAATGATTCGTGGTGGGATGAAACTGTGTATGAGATAAAGTACTTAATTGGCAGCTGAAACGCATTTTCAAGGCACATGTTGCAGTTGCTTGCCATAAGATGTAGACATGCAGATGTGTTTATTTCTCATTCCATTAGAGCACTTACTAACAGTTTGGCAAGACCAGTCCTCCCCTCCATTATAAGACCTGATTTTGGCTGCTTTTTTTTAAAAGTCTTAGATGGAAGACTTTACTGACAAAACAGGTAGCAATGCTCAAGTGTAAAAAAAATTCTTGGTACTCTACAGTAGTGGGAATTGGGGTTTATTATCTGATACGTGATAATGCTACAATGAATATCCATGAAAGATCTCAACACAAGCTCTCACAAAAGCCAAATTACTATGTTTTGTAGTTTTCTTTTTATACCACCAGTCCCAATATGTTTTGATCATACAAACACTGACAAAGAATTCTAATTGAAATAGATTTTTACATTTATAAATGTTCATTTTGTTAATTAGTTCCTCTTGTTTGTCGACAGCTTTGAATGACTATCAAAAGGCTAACGAAATTGACCCAGATTCCAGAAGAGTTCGAGAGGGCCTGAGCAAAGTGCAGAAACTGCAGAAGCAAACAAAAAAGAGAGATTACTACAAAATTTTAGGTGTTTCAAGGTAGTATGTCATTTTGTGTATTTAAGTATGTCTGCATTTGTCTTTGTGGGTATGTGAGAGAGACACTGAAAGTCAGCCGTTCATGACAGGTAACCTCAGTGTATTTGCAGTAACGGCCAAAAGTTGATAGCTTTGTTGCTTTTTTTTTTTACTCAGCCCCCACCCCACCACCTAGACTACCTCAGTGGTCTAACTTCTACTTCTGAGCCAGAAGGTCAGTGGTTTGCTGTCCAGCTGATTCATACCTGAGATGTAAAATTTGGAAATTTAGTAGCTGCCCTGCCAGACTCCTGGCGCTATAGGGATCAATACTAGGCCTGGTTGGCCAGGTGTTGGTATAACGTGACTGGGTGGGACTGAAGCCTGTGTTGCAACAGCAGTCCCAGCATGTTTGTTAACTTGCCTCAAGAAACACTGTCCTGATATACACCTTGTTTGCAACTGAACGTAAAGCAAACAAAACAACCAACCATCAAGCGCCCTCGCCCCTACCCCAGTTCAAGCACATCTTTCTTTCTTTTTCAGGACAGCAAGAAAGAAAGAAATATTAAAGGCATATCGTAAGTTGGCTGTAGTATGGCATCCAGACAAGTATGAGGGGGATGACAAAGAAAAGGCTGAGAAAATGTTTATGGACATTGCAGCAGCCAAGGAGGTGCTTACAGATCCAGGTGGGTTAACTAACAGCGCTCAAGAGGTTGTGGACAGCTGAGCAGTTAAAAGTATTGAACAGTTTGCTTTCAGCAGTGAAAGACTTGCAAGACTGAGTTTAGTTTGCTGCTTTATAACATTCCCGAAGTTTTAGAAAATAACATCACTCTTCTCAGGAGTCGGAAGGCTCAGTAATATTCATGCACAAAAAAAAAGAGAAAGAACCACAGTACAGAACTGTTTACACATCATCACAGAGCAACAACTGGAAAGTGGGAACTGAGCTTTTAAGTATATGCTTGCATTAATAAGGACATCAGTGATTGGCCTGCATCTGTAAAGAGCATGTGGTTTTTACATAATCTGTCGCTTGTTCTTTTGCAGAAATGCGCAAGAGGTTTGACATGGGGGAGGATCCTTTAGACCCAGAACAACAGCAGGGTGGGGGACCTCACGGCCATCCTTTCTTCTTCCAGGGCTTTAATCCATTTGGTTCAGGCGGTGGTTTTAACTTCAAATTTAACTTCAACTGATAAAAAAGGCAGGCAAAATACCTGTTGTTTCATGGAGCCTGACTGCTATAGTATTTATTACAAAGATAGGTACAATCACCAGTGCAAATAGGGTATATGTGGACTCATGTACAAAATACCCATTTTGTATATGGACTCCATTCCATTCAGAATCCTATGCATATCCATCATGGCCTTGACTATACTTCTTGCATAGGAGCATAGCTGGGATGTTCTAGGCAGTTTGGAGTCAACATTTTCAGCTTTTATGTGTTTTTTGGGGGGTTTTTTTTTGCACACACTATAAGAGTAAGAAATTAGGGGGGTTTCTTAGAAGGTTTGGACCTCATTTAACGTCCTGCTGTCGGAATCTTATCACCACTTACTCTAGCTGTCTCCCTAAACCTTGCTTTCAGAATTGAACTTCAAGATTCGACAGCATTTCACATGTCTTTGTGGCTCAGTAATGATGGAATTGTGAAAAACTAGGTTGTCAAAAATGTAACATTTGTCACTGAGCAGTGATTTTGAATGGGTTTGTTAAATTTGAATACTTGCTGTTTATCAGTTTGTTGGAACTTTGCATTGATGAGTTTTTTCCAATGCTGAGAAACTCAGCTCCCTAGTCCTTCCAGCTGTCACATGAACATTTGCGTCCACATTCTTGATGCAGGATTGTTAAACTGCAAGGATGAATCTGGCTGTTGACTGTCGAGGGGATGCATTTTTCCTTTCAGGATGCAGCAGACTGCATGTGAAACCCTTCCTATATCATGGCTTTCACACTTTGAACTTACGGCATTCAGTGTTACATAGCCAAGAACAGCACCTGTAGCAAGAGGCTGGCATTTGGGTTGTATTTGGTAGAAACTGAGGCAAGCTTTTTTTTTTTTAAAGATGGAACATTAACAGGGCCAGCCATAATTTAGAATTTTGTAATTTAAAAAAAATAATCACTTGAGTGGGATATATTTATGTGTGCAGATGGCTATTCGACTGTTTATGCTTTATTCTCAGTGATCTTAGTTTGAATCTCTCCCTCTTAATGAACTTGTCATACAGGTAACATTAGGCTTCTCATAGGTTAGTGAAAGAAATATTGATGTAGAATTTGTAGTACCTGTGTGAATCAGAAGTTCTGCATGTGTAAATGTTGCATGCATGGTTTTGCACTAAGCACAGTGTTTGCAGTAATTTGGCAGTGAATCTGTATCTTCCAGTGCTTTGTGTTTATATGTGGTGGTTGGCCAGTCTGTGCCTGCCTGCCTGCCTGCCTGTGAATGTGGTAACGGCAGCTTTTACAATATGTGGACATGAAATAAATGGGGCAGGGATTATGCAGAGTAGAATCCAACACCATTGCTTTGTTTACAGGAAGAAGTTGTGGTGTAAGGATCTGATAATAATGGCCTGTTTTTAGAACTCGTGGCAGAGCAGAAAGGATGGATCATTCTGACTTTATAGAGTAGTTTTGCTAAGAGTGATAACTGATAGTGTAAGTGTGAGAATGTGATGCAGATCATATTGGCCATTCACCCCCAGCCCTCTGTACATAGCTGGTATTTCTGATGTGTGAGTGCTTGCCTATGCCGCTGCCAACTGAATCAGATGAAGAATGCTCTAATCCACTGGCTACTAGAGTGACAATCCACAGAATAGAGTGGAATGTGATGCCATGAATTGGATAATGTGCAATGATCCACTGTTTATACTTGTTAATGACTTTAAACAAATTAGTTTGCAAGACATTTGACTTTGGCTGGTACTTGTATCTGTGACAGAGAGAAAATTGGTGTGGTGTATCCTAGTCTTAACATTCCCCTATCTGTTCTTTGGCACACCTTCCATTTGGTGAAGTAATCACATTGGCAAGTAATCTATTTGGCAAGTCATCAGTTGGTGCATTGTTTACTCGGCAAATCATTCCATTGTGGCTTCAATTCTTTGTGTTTATCATAAACTGTTTCATGGACTGCATTTTATGCGACTGTGCAGGACTCTTCATGAACAGGAAATATTTTGTACCAAGCAAAATAAGGTTATGATCTGCACTGAAGCAAGATTTTTGTCATTTTATATATTTTGCTGATTCCAGTAACATCATGAAAAAGATCTTGATGTAAGGATTGGCAAAGTTGATCTTGTGTAAAGATGTGCAAACACTTTAACTTCAAGTGGTCATCTCAAGCATCATGACACAACAGATCAAAAATTTTAAGCCAGTTGGTGGAGAGATGCTGAGACTGGATGTGCACCTGTGTGGTGAAAACATGGATGCAAACTCGCAGTACTTCATTGCAGCCACTTCAGTCTCTTCACATTTTTCAACATATCATTTGGCGTGCATAACAGTGTGGCAAAACGGACACAGCACACTGCATTAGGGTTGTGGTGTGCTCTGTCTTGACTTTAGGGGTATGGTTTTTGTTATGGGCTCGTTATCACAGAACAACATAAATACATGCCAAGAAGGGCGAAAACAACTACTGATGATACTTGCCTGATTGTCACGTTAATTACCCAAAATTCTCCAGCTGAGGGCCCCATCCCCTATCTTCTCACATCCACCTCCAAATAAAAGAAGGCAGCGATAAAGATGCTACACTATTTAATCTACTGTTGTGAAGACAAAGCTCCACTGTACGACTGCTGTACTAGACATGAATCCAAAAAAGCCATTCACACACTTGGACCCAACCCAGCGACAAGCCATGTGTATCCACCATACACTACATATAAACAAAATGATACCGATAGTCCATAGTCGAGTACGTGTAGACGTTGTTCGGCCCTTTTTGCTATCAAGAATGGTTCCCTTGCGGAACTCGACTTCTCACGTAGTAATGAGAGTTTCTGGTTGTGACAGGTTGCAGAGAAGAGCTTTGAGCTTTCTTACTAATTATGTAATAGTTACATGTCGTGTAATTGGAGAGATGTAAAGGGAGGTGGAGAAAGAGAAGCCAAGCAGTTTAATTGGTATGTTTTAGAGCCGTCTGCGGCTCATGTTATTCGATTTTTTTGGCCTTTATGGGTCAACGCGCACGGCAGAAAGTCTCACCATCTTAGGCACACGTTTCACCATCGAGTAGCGTGAGCGCCCCCTACAGCTGTCATGCTGGTTGTCGCAGTGTTGCCGTCATTATGTTGTGCAGACATTGAGCCCAACCCTGGGTCATGCAGACGCCAAATTCCTTGAATCAAAGGCCTAGCAGCCAATCACCGAGGACTGTTGAGACGGAACCAACCGGAGGTTAATTGTCACATTACTGTCTGCTATGGACAGTATTCGCGCCACTGTGCAACAGCAAATGGGCAAAATTCAAATGCTGAAGGAAAATAAGGATAGAGAGAAAATCGTGTTGCTGGATGAAAAAGTGGAGGTAGGAGCAGGCTCAACCACCTGATCCTCGTGACTGCAGAGTGAGGGGTAAATTAAGAAATGGAGTTTCACGATTGTCACAGGTTCGAAACCCACACTAGCTTAATTACGGGATTTTTATTGGAGGTGGGGGTAGCACTAGCAGTAGGGTTAGCAATTACAAACCATACTGCTGCTTCAAGCAGCACTTATCTATAATTTGTTATTATACAGAATAATAGAAACTGATATGAGCATTTCTACCAATCTCACAAAAGAACTTCGAAGGAATCGCGATTTTTATTTTTAAAAGAAAACAGAAAAGAAAGAAAAAGTTTAAATAACTGAGCCTTCTTTTTTTTATTGCCCACAATACTTTGCAAAGTTAGGAGCACATCCATACTGATTACTCATTGAGCAAATCACATATTTCAGCAGAATAGACGGAGGGCGGATCACGTCAGTGCGGATCAACCTCGGCCAAAGGGCCAAAGGTCTTTCCGGAGGGGGGGGAAGAAGGGGGACGTTTGCCTTTTCTGTTCGCCTACTCCTGCAAACAGAAAACATGCAGCTAACTTGAACATAAATTGGCAGCACACACAAACAGGAAGATGGCTGCCGACGAGTGTCTAAAACTGTCGTGGCAAGCGTCTGTAGTCGCAGTTACTGTTTATTCCTAAGATGTTTATGCCAAGATGAATTCACTCTAGAACTGTATATTCTCCACAATCCATTCTCATAAATTTAGACCCTAGGATTTTTACCATGCACTGCTCGTCAGCCTTAATCACTTTTATTTTAATTTTCTGCTGCGACATCAGCAACTCATTGAATGTTGATCCTTTTTTCGTTTCATAAATTCGTGCGCTGGCTTATTTTGTTACCGCAGTTACAATAGTACCCCCCCCCCCCCTTTAGACCTTCCCATATACGACCTCCTCCAGCATACGACCCAACACTTTCTGACGGAGACCATTTACTATATAAACGACCTCCCATTTATTACTCCCTCCTTAACCCGACCGAAGACCGACGAAAGTGGCCGGTTTTGCGCAGTATACGACTTTACCTGGTTGAGCGGAAAAAAGGTTATTAGCGCCTTCTGCAAAGATATGTTCACTTGCAAACGCCAAAAGTCGACCCCAAATCCCCTGAGAAGCGCAGAAGAACTGTTATGAATCTAGAAAAGAGATTGATAGTGCTTCTAACAAAGAAGCAACAGAAGTAGAGAAGTCGGGAATAAATATTGCATCCGACATCCATTTACGACTTTAATTACCCTGAGTGAATGAAAAGTGACGGTACGGTTTTGTAATACGATTTGCGTGTCTTTTAGACATTCCACAGGCCAAATAGATTATATATCACAGGTTTTGTTGTAATTAATTCATTCCTGAAAGTCATATTTCCTATTCTATGTTTAAGCGTTTGTTTCGCTTGATTCACTGCAGTGCCTGAAATGTTTAACCCAATGTAAACTGTGCGATCGAGTTGCGATCGGGGTATATATATAGGTATAAGCGGGTAGAGAGCTGCGTCACACTAACGTGTGATCTCAATAACTGAGATTCGAAAAACACTATTTTAACGTGTAATTCAGTGGTAAATAAAAAAAAGCAATTTCAAACATGGTGATTTGGGCTGTTTTTTCAAAGTTGTATAATTGGAGGTTTTACTTAATTAAATTAGCGCAATAATTTCATGCGACCATTATCTCCTCCACTTAGACCTACAATTATCTATTACTATGGATAACAATAGAAGCTGTGCCGATAGGTTGTGAACTTTCTCAAAAGATTTGCTAGGATATACATTTCTCAAGTTTGTGTCCGCCTTCGATGTTGGCCTAGCCAACACCGAAGTCCCTTATTCGCTCAGTTAGGCCAACGTTTGGTCACGTGACTCCCTCATTTTACGTTCAAGTTCGCGAAACAGGCGAACGGTGCGTACCGTTGCAAACGTTTTGCGAACCATGAACGCGCCTTACTAAGTACAGTAGTGCGTGTGCGCGAAAGATACAGTCGATGCAAACAAACACTTTCGGGAAGTGTGCTTAGTATTCCGTATGATTTGTGCATGTTTGATCGCTTCCTCTCGTGTCGGCAGCCGGATGTTCTTTGAACTTTGAGGCTAGCATTCTTAATACTCTATTGATTATCCTACTCACTGTTTTTCTGTCGATCTGATCTATATCATATTATCCTGATACCACAGCCTCAAAGCTTCCAATGGTATAAAGGCCAAAAGCCACCAACAATTATATAGAAAAGATAGGAAATTTGTGACAGCTGCCTCCGTGGCCTAATGGATAAGGCATCGGCCTCCTAAACGCCGGATTGGCTGTAGGGTGTGTGTAAGCCGGGGATTGCGGGTTCGAGTCCCGTCGGAGGTGTTTTTGGTGTAACGAAGTCTTTTTGACGTGAACTCGTGTCCACGTCTGCCTACATACGAAAAATAAATAAAAGTGAGAGTATAGCGAGGCAATTTAAACAGACGACATATCAATCGAACGATCGTAATAAATTCTCAGTTTTTTCCAGTGAAAATATTGAACAAGAGCCTTGATTTATGTGTCTCTTTTATGTAAACATTATATCTTGTGTCTATTCATAAACTGGTTTTATATATATATATATTCTCGAGTGAATTTCCTAAGTCTGCTTGTTTGAAGCCCAGCAAACTATCTCTGCATAATATATAGATAGATACACTAATTCATGTTTGAGCTGGCTTACATGGGCGTTCATCTGCCCACAATTTAAGAGCGTTCGTTAAAAGAAAAAGTCCCGATCTTTTCGTGCATTTTACGTACACGGTACACCTTTACGTATCAAAAGAATATACGAGCAAATAACTGTTGGTTGGACCTTGAACACTAGAAAAACACGTACCTTCCTTAATCGTAAACAATATAATATAGAAATCTCTCCACCCGCCCGTGCATACCACGGACCTACTTTTTGTTTTGCGATCCCAAACAGGAACTTATACATTGCCTCTCAACCCCCAAAACTTCAACAACAAAAACAACAAAAAAACAGTCCCTGGGTCCCTACAAGTTTCGGCGGCTGCGGGGCACTTTCGATCGTCACTGGTATATATATATATATAAAACAGAAGATCACTGAAGAGACTCTAGCAGGGTGCGAAATCACGGGAAATTGTATATGTCACAAACAAAATTATATGAACTCAACCCAAAATTTACATGTGATCGAAGCGTTCCTGCTAAACTGCATGTCTGGTTTACACTTTTGTATTGATCATTGTGCTTTTTTAACGGCCAACAGCTGCATCACAAAAAGTAATTGTTTTAAAGCGCTACTGAAAGGCTTGCTCATGTGATCTATTTCGGCAGAAAATATTCAACCGTGGTCGTAAAATGAAAGTTGGCTTCTGTTGTTTGCGCGAGCGAAATTGTGACCTCTGAACCAAGAAACTGAAGAACTAACCAGGCGCACTTGCTCTCCCACGTGCCATATGTAACCAATCGCTGGAGCGAGATGGCCGACGCCGCCAAGCTCGTATGTTAGATACGGGAGATGGTCTGAACGTTGATCATAGACAATATTAACTTCAACACAATCAATGAGTAAAGAAAATGATATTGATTAAATTGTTAGAGCTAAGCAATGCCTGGCTTCATATCGTGAATTTTAAGATGTAAATATGTCCTAGTTACCTATAAAACACAACTCAAGTGAGTGGACGCCATTTTGATGTCGGAATTTTAAAACCGATTTCGAGAAGGCAAATCCATCAGTATTTAACCATCAGTCGGCGCCAGAATTACATTGAATGAGCAGATACACTGTTTACTGGATGACCAAAGATATCAGCTGCAAGTGATGGCTAGTTCAAACACAACGCTTGCAAGTCTTTGGGTGGACGATGGTAAGCCTGATTTCTCGTCATCATTAGACTACTTTCGTGTTGACGAAAACTGCTGACACGTGTTGATAAATTAGAAATTATCTTTTTAAGAGATATGTAGAGTTTTGAATCTTATGATCATACCCATTTGCATGTGTTGTCAGTGATACCTGTTTGCTTGTCATATGGAATGGGTGATAATGCTGAACGGCCTCCTTGTTTTCCTTTGCGAAATCCGGTTTGATGAGAATGCGTGCCATTTTTGTCGTGTTTGGGTTTCAACCAGCAGCAATAACGATACGTTTTACTCCTTACTTATTACATGTAAAAGCATATTAGAGTTGTAGATAATGTGTCTACGTAAATAAATTCTTTTGTGTGGTGTGCATGCAGTGGCGCAAAAGGTTCGCATACAGCAAGATCATCAAGTAGGATTAGGTCTAGGGATAGGAGAAAAGACAACCAAATCGCTCATCTACATTGTGTGTGTGTGTGTGTCATTTGTCAGATTAGACAGTATTCCAGGAAGAATCATACCACTAACAATTTCTGAATGCAGTATGAAGACAGGTGAGATTCATTTAATTTAAAATTAATCTCAGCTGTCTTGATATTGTCTTCAGAAACTGTTAGTGATATTATTATTTTAAATTAAAATTAACCTCAGCTGCCTTGATATTGCCTTCAAAAACTGTTAGTGATATGATTCTTATGTTAAATTAAAATTAACCTCAGCTGTCTTGATATTGCCATCAGAAACTGTTAGTGATCATTATTCTTCCTGGAAAACTTTACAATCTGATGAATTCCCCCCCCCCCCCCAACACAAACTCTTCAATAAAAGTTTACTCTGTGTGCATGTGTGTTTAAATCCGCATATGGTCCTTTGATTCTTGAAATGTCAGATCAGTTTAGTCACATACATAACAGTAAAGGCATTGTTGCGGTTGTAATAATTATATAATTATGTTTACAAACTGCAGACTAAAATTTAGGTTGCATCAACAATATGCGTAACATTGATGTTGATTTCTATAAGCAGTGTGCTGTTGAATAAGTGTTACTGGAAAAGGTTAGCAGTAACAACTAGGCTTGAGAACTTTCAGATCAGTAAATAAAACTGATTTTCATTTAAAAGTAGTACTTTTATGGTTGTATTTTACTTTAGGATGAAGCTCACTAGTATAAGGAAGGTTCTAACTTTGTTTTTCTAACTGCAAAATCTGAAAACAATCCTGTTTTCTGACATGTAAAACAAATTTTGCGCTGTATTAATATATATATATATGAAACGAAAGATTACCTAAGTTAAACCAAGACTAAGAAGAGTAAGAGGAAGTCACTATTCCTGATCTCTCTTATAAAACTTAAAAGTTTCCTCAGTTTAGCTCCAATCCATGATGATGGTAAAGCTGAACTGCAAAGTAGAAATTGCTGGTTCATAGTTCAAGTAAATACAGATTATGATATGTTAATACATAGTTTAATTTTTTTTAGAAATCTGCAGCTAATCACATTTTTAAGTTGTCAGAGGGATTGACATCATGTTATAATTTGTGTTAGCACATGTATGTAGCAGAATTAAGTTTTGTTTCTACTATGTACAGTGATGTGTACTTTACAGGGCAAGTGAGTCCTGTCAAGGTGACCATACCCACCACACCATCAAAATCTTCTGGTGGTCCTGTAGAACTCAGGGATGACATTGTAAAGTACTACAAAGACAATGGACTGGAATCATTTGCAAAAGAGGTACCAGAATGTTCACCTTATCCAAACTATAGTAATAAAGTCACAATCTTACTATCAGTATTACATAACTTGTGAAGCATAGCAGTGTCATGGTGAAGTATGAGTGCAGTGACATATGGTGTAATTGAAACCACTCTCATACACGTCAAGTTTTATGGTTTTCATGTAATTGCTATGCTTTTTCACAATGAATTTTCTTTTGCTGCATAGCACTGAACTGCTAAGGGAAACATACAAAGTACAGTTTGTGTGGTGCAATATGTAGAGTAGAAAATATCATTTTGTTGTTGCTTTCTTGTCAGTTGATGAATAGTGCAGATTTTACAATTTTATATTGAAGGAAAGACTGTGTGCTGTCTGGCGTGTATGCTGGAATCTTTTGTCTCTCTGTTTGTGACATCTCAGCTGGTGGCTAGCACAGTGAAAGCTGAGGGAATGATATGGTATAGTGTATGCTGGAATCTTTTGTCTGTGACATGTCAGCTGGTGGCTAGCATAGTGAAAGCTGATGTGGTATAGTCAGGTCGTCAGGTGGAAATTGTTTTTGCTTTAATTTTAGTTGACAGACTGCATGGTCGATTCAAACATTAGTTACAAAGCCCTTGTTGGGTGGTGAACATTTTGGAACTTCCTGATCACTGGCCATGAAAAACTATGTCTCTTGTGCTGTTAAATAAGTGTTACAGTTTAATACTGTGTGTCATGGTTTTAGAGGTCGCTATGATGTGACCAAAAGTGTAGTTGACATGTATGGGCTACTGACTGATTCATGTGTTTAAATTCAATCTATAAAGCAAGTCTAAAATATTTGACTTGGGTGTCCCCTTATTTAGCTGTAAGAGGTTATTAGGTTTGAATTTAAACTAGTTCTGATTTTAATTCCAGTGGTCATTATTGTTTGTTTGATGAATAATTGTTTTTCAAAATCACTGTTGTCTCTTTGCAAGTCTTTCTGATCTCTCTCCTTCTCAAGTTTCTGTCTCTCTGTAAACACACATACGCACATCAACATATGCACATGCATACACATACACTTTGTGTGTGCTAAAGGTTATGCTAAAAGCTCCTCACTCAGATTCCTGTTTTTCTTGATGACAGTATGAGTAATTTCGATCTTATTAAAATTTGTATTAGAACTTAAAACTTTTCCTTGGTATCGTGCTAACTCAAGTGTTGTGAAAATTCTTGTTTTCACATCTTTATATTTGAGTGAGGACAGCTCCCCACACACTCAGAACTTGAATTGCTGAAGGTTGCAGTGTTCATCTAGTTTAATTTATCGGATTATATGTTAGTTATTTTATAGCCCTTAAACAAGGAACTGTGGTTTGTATAGTAGATGTACTAAGTGCTAGTTTGTTGGGTTTCATGGTGTAGAAAAGGAAGAACATTTATAATTGTTTTTCAGTCTCAGACTATGGCTGAGCATTTGACACAATCTGAGCCAAAAATTTGCTTAAGTGGATTTAAAAAAAAAAATCCAAATCAAATATAAAACAAGGGAGCATTCAGTGTGTGGTTATGGCTCTGCCACATCCTTTTTGCTTTCACTGATTAATATGTATGTGGGTGTGCCTGTGTATGTGTGTGTGTGCACATTCAGACAACAGAAAGCAATCAACATGAGTGTCATTGACTGATTGAGAGGAGCTTTGCCACATAAAAGGAGTGACTAAATAAATTAGGAAGATATGAGTGGGTAAAAAAGCAGGGCTAAAATTCATGCATTACTTTATTGTAGGTCACCTGAGGTAACTTATAGCAGCTTACACTGGGATGGGGACTTAGCTCAACACTAGTGTGAGCTCAGTGCTAAGCTGAGGGAGATGAATTACATAATGGGATGGTAGGAATGTTTGCTCTCTCGCTCTCTCCCCCTCCCAGCCCCCAAGGAAACATGACAAAGTGAAGAACCTAGACAGGTACATTGCAACAAAAACCTTTTTGTTGAACATTTTTGTTGCAGTTTACCTGTCTAGGTTCTTCACTTTGTCATGTTTCCTTCTCTCTTTCACGAATGGACGCACACACACACACACACTGTGAACTCATTAAAGAGGACAGTTGGGCAGAGGCCTTACTGTGCCCTGGTTGGTGGCACCTTGCGACCACCTGTTCCTTATTACCATTAGAATGGGCAGCAAGGTGTTAAGCTGTGACCTTGTTCCCCACAGCTCTAGCCAGCCAACTGCCACTTCCTTCCTTTTGAACTGGAACAGTCATTGAGACCGGGCTTAGGATGCAGTTCACATAGGACTGTGTGCTTCTCTTCCATGTTATATCATACCTTACTTAAATATTCTTTGTGAAAGGTGACTTGCACTAGGAATACAGTATCCTTTGTATACACTATACAGTGACTTATTTATTTCTGTGTGCTTGTACCCTTAGCACTAGGAATATGATATCCTTTGTAGACAGTATACAGTGACTTATTTCTGTGTGCCTGTACCCTTAGCACTAGGAATATGGTATCCTTGGTAGACAGTATACAGTGATTTACTTTATTTACTTAAGCCTGCCTCTACTTTTGGCATTAAGAGTAATAGTGTAGAAGGATGTGACTGATACAACTTGATTTGCTCACTGGATCTATAGCAAATTTTTGTACAGTTTTAACTTTTATCCGAGCTGTATAGCATATCCTTGACTGTGGGAGTACAGTTACTTGAGTGTGAGATAGTCTTTGTTTATCTGTGTACAGGCCGGGCTGTTAGATGCCAATGGGGATCTAAAGGGCTTCAAAGAGGCATCAACATCAAAAGCCCGTGAGTAGCACAAAAGTTTGATGTTTGAGCTGTTTCCTTCTGAAGCTCTGGGATTCATTGCTAATCAAGCCTTAGCATTTTAAGGGGTATTACCATAATCTTAAGAAGAGTAAAGTGCTGTGATCTATAAAGCTAGCTTATAATTAGAGTATTGCATGGAATACATGTCTTTATCAGTGATAAGAAAACCAGAAAGATATGTCCCTAAAGGAGGCCGGGGTTGCCGAAGTCGTCCCCTTTGACTGTAACTCCACAGGTAGACTTCTAATTTCTGTCTGTTCTCTTTTATCTTTGTCTGGCCTTTTCTTTCATGAATGCCTGGTTTCTCATCTTCTGGTCCAACTGACCACATTTTTTTCTCTAACTTATTAAATTTATTATTAATTTCAGATTAATAACTCCCATTAATGTAATTTGGGGTTAGGAGGATGAGGAGGTATGGACTCTTTGGTTGACTGAACCCTTTAAGCAACAAACAAATGAACAATCTGTTTTGTGAATTGAAGCACATTATTAGTTTTGGGTTCTTACTTAAACCAACTTTATTTGAGTTCTGTCTTTTGAGCACCATAAGAACTTTCTCCCCCATAAACCACAATTACTGCAGCCTTGGACATATATATATTTTAAAACTTAATTGAAGTATTTTTTAAGCTTTTATTGAAAAATGTTACTTGGTGTAGATATAAAACATGTGTGATTGTTTCTCCAATATTGGTGACAAAATAGGAGTTGCTGCCATTGCTTTAAACAACGTTCATTTCATCATATCAGAATTATAGTAATACAGTTTCCATAAGCTCACAAAGAAGCATCAGCTTAAATAGTGGTCACCTATAGGTTATTTCCAAAAAGAGCGACATAAATGACAGGTTGATGGGTCACTGTCATTGAATTTTAAACAAAAGACCCACCCCCACCTCCAAAAGGGAAGAATTCTTGTATAAATCAAATAAGTAATTGTTAGTCTATAAATTAATGTTTTTCCAAGTATGGAAGTTACAGGTTCGTTTCAAAATCCTTGATGATCCTTCCCCCCCCCCCCCCCCCC
>SMGT01006906.1:133924-175115 GCA_004794575.1 Lanistes nyassanus | reverse complement strand
CCACCCCACCCCCCAAAAAAAAACCCGAACAAAAAGGTCTCCAAAGATGAACTGGAACACCAGTATAGTTTCCAGCAAGATTGTGTCAAAATGAAGCCATATTAATCTTGTACTTTTGCATTAATTGTATATGTATTCACGGGAAAATCTTGATTAAAACATTTTTATTTCTTTTGGGTTGATTCTTAAAATAACTGTGGGCAAGGTGTGGCATTTCTGATGCATCAAGGAGTGTCACATCAAAGTGCATATGTACTATTGCATCCCAGTTTTCAAAACAAAACGTTCACATTCTAGTCAGCTACAGTTGCAACATCTGTTTGTAAGGTTCTTAGCTTGAAAACAGGTGAAAAATTAAAGCAAAATTAAATTTTGTACTTATTTATTAGGTAATAAGGGTGATGGCCCAGAAACAGGATAATCTACCACCCCCAATTTATGGCTTCATTATTATCTGCTAAAGTTACCTCAGATATTCATTTTCTTTTAGTTTGTTTATGAAATTTTGATAATGCTTCTCTTTGTGTATCTAAAATATTTAAAATATAAAAATATTTAAGAACTTATTTATAATTTTTACAATACTTTCCCTGCTTTATGTCATCAGTGCCTGAGAAGTTGTCTTACCGAGTGTGTACGTACGTATGTGCACGTGTGTGTATGTGTATGTTACTGTTTCTTTTCAGAAGCTGTGCAGTACGTAGCTGTACCGCTGCAACACTCTCCAAGTAAAATGTCCCCACAACTTCTGCCTAAATCCGTTTCTTCTCAGCAGGTAGTGTAATTGGTGTCTGTCCTGCATTTGTGCATCTTCTGTTCTTTTGTAATATTTGAAATTAGATCTCTGCAACTATTTCCACAAATAGAGGATGCAGACAGCTCATCCTTTGCCTTTTCATCCACTTCTTCAGAAAGACTTTCAAGTACATGTATTTCTATAGCTGTACGACAGCTGTCATAACTAGTACCCTTGGAGTCACCCAGAACATTCTCTCAGGAGTTGCATAACTGATTCAAACTTAAAGCAGCATTTATCTTGGCAATTCATTGCACTGCTGTCTGTCAGTCCCATCCCTGTTTTTATTTTGTAAGCAAGACTCTTGGCACACTTGGTCATTTTTCTTTTGCTTTGCTGCAGAATAGCACTCTTGTGGTCAGCACTCAAGATACGATCCTTAGACATACCTTTTTGTGAGCTGGAACAGACTCATGTAAATGAGTTCTGTGCAGTGCCTGCTGGGAAGCCAGCATCACCAGACTCCTGATTTGTATACCATTTGGCTTGTTTATGGCAAACCAAAACATGCCATATGCCAAAGCTGTGTGGCTGTTTGCCACAATCAACTTTGTGCTCATCAGTGAACAGGAAAAGCATGCTTATATGGCTTGAAATCCAAAAAGTTCACTTTGACTTTAGTTTGGATGCGATTTTAGCTCTTAATTTCTTCTCACAGGGCTCGCACTGGTCTTTGGTTTAAAGAAGTCCTAGGACCCTAAAAATTAAATTTTAAAGGGTCATTGGACTCCCATTTTGAGTTTTTAAAGGGTCCCACACTGTTGATTGCTGTAAAAATTTCTTTCCCTTGGAATAAAATGTGAAGAAAGCATACTTAGCGCCTCCCAATTGATTTTACGGAGTCATTCTCCCAGGAGCGCTTTTGCAGGGAGCAGGACCACACTGCATACACGTCTGGTGTAAAGGTGCTTTCGATTTTACAAGGACTGATCCGCAACAAACTTTGATTTGGTAGATGTGCACTGAAGAATTTTAAAGTATCAAAAATGGCTGCCAGTTTGCATTTTTAAATTGTCCTGGGATGCATGAAATGTATTTTTAAGGGATATTTTGGGCATCGGGATGTACAAAATGCTTGTCAGTGCAAGGCCTGTTCTGAGGAGGCATCGCAGCATTGCTAGTGAGCACCAGCAAGAGAAGTGATAAACATAAAAGTGCTCAGTCATTTGAAATTTTAATAGATCAGTGACCGAGGACTGACGGATATGTGTATCACTGATTATGCAAGTGTAATTGCCGTCTGACTTTGATTGTTGATATAACCTGGTTATGTTGATCCTTTTGATAAAAGCTTGCAGTTAAAAAAGAAAATCCACTGTATATAGTACACATACATAGGGTAACACCAAGTTAGAACAATGGTCTTTTCTACTTTTATGCATAAAAGTGTATAGAAATATATAGACTTAATGGAGTCTAGAACTACTTTTATAAATTAAATAGTAGATAAAAACTATTGTACAACCTGCAGTTTCGACTTTGTTGGTACTGTACATCTTCACAGATGCCATCCTGATCATGGCTAACTAGCATGAGGAGTACTGTATACAATACTGAAGAAAAATCTATTAGAATACATTGTGTTAAGTAAATGTTGGCCTGCCAGGACAGAAGGCCTGCCCCGTTTGTGATCAGTGGGTGAAAGCACATAGCATGAAAGGTATTTGCATTATAAACAAAATCAATCGTATGATATTTACAAGCTCAGATTTTCACACATTAAGCATTTAAGACAAAGGAAATATATCAGTTTAATGGTGTAGCATATTTTCTCTTCGACGTATTGTTGATTACATGGTTTCTTTGTATTTGTTGGATTTAAGGATAAACCACAGTCGCAAAATAGTGAATTGGGGTGTCATGTTCAAATGGAGATAATAGAAGATTGAAATACTTTGACGTAATATATAAAATTCATATAGGTTTCTGTTGAAACACAGGCATACTGAAACGGTATTTTCCAGAGTGAAATTTCTATCTGGCACCTGAAATGACAAAGTGACATGCTCATCATCACATCATTAACTAGAAACATGTACAGGTAGATAATTGGGAACTTGACAGAGCAAACTAGTTTGCATTCTCCCAGCCTGTTTTCAAATGAAGGTTGGAGATTGTTTCCAGCATGCTTTCTTGGATCAATTTAAAAAAATATCATTAACCTAATAGATGCTCACCATCGTGAGTTGTCTCTGGTTGTGGATCGTACCGTACATTTTAGGACATATGTAAATTGCCTAAGAAATAACAGTACTCGATACAGACAAGAAACAACTGATTTTTAAATGTAAACAAATGCTGAATAAAATCTTTATTACCCTAATCTTTGGGGTCTTCTCAAAGTTAGCTAAAATCCAGCAGCAACGAGGTAACTGAAATCCACTGTGCACAAAACCAGCCTTATGTATTGTCATGTTTGCCATTTTGATCAGCTGAGGGCCCATGTGGAAACCCAAATGTTTTTTTCCAAATAAACCCCAATTTTTGGTCAAAGGGAAGCAACCCTCATAAATGGGAATACCTGAGCTACAAGTTAACCACATTTTTCTCCAATTACAAAGTGCATTGGCAGAACTGGGAATTCCTGAAAGTGGTCGAGTAAGTGTAGGCCTGTAGCCAGCAACTTGGACAGATAGATTACTTAAATGCGCAGGACTAGCACTCATTGAGTTTAATCTGTTGTCACCTGGTTGCAAGTTGTATCAGAAAGATAACTGTTATTCATGAGGGATTTATGTGCTGATGCAGCTGAGCCAATTGAGGTGACGAGAAAAAGTTTGGTCTTGCTGTGGGTTGTCATAGGAAAGGTGATGGTGTGGAGGTTTCACTGTAATAATTCCCTTGTCTTTTCAGTTAATGGCATCACCCAACCCCCGTCAGACAGTGGTGCACATGGAAACATCCCCGTGGTCTGTACGCAAGCGAGGAGCTGACCTCTCCTTTGACTCGGATTATTCCGAAGGGTAAGTGCCTTCATTATATCGGGAATTGTTCCCGGTGTCCAGGTGGTTATAGTGAAGGTTGATTTAGGTCCACCACCACACATTGACGTTATATCGGGAATTGTTCCCGGTGTCCAGGTGGTTCTAGTGAAGGTTGATTTAGGTCCACCACCACACATTGACATTATATCGGGAATTGTTCCCGGTGTCCAGGTGGTTATAGTGAAGGTTGATTTAGGTCCACAACCACACATTGACTAAGGCAACATCGCTAGTGGAGGGCAAGGTGCGAGCTGCGTTAAGAGCCTCTTTTGTGGGTCATAGGGTAGGAGGGTAAAGGTGACTTGTTTTATCTATTGCAGTTTCACTTTCTACTTTGTCATATTGCAGCTGAGCTGTGCCAAAACATGCCAAATTTTTTACTAACTGTTCCAGGTTTAAACGTAGAATATACCATCACTCTTAAATCAGATGTTTTTTTAAAGATTTTTTGAAGTTCTAAGATAAATTCATGTACTTTTTCATTTCAGGAAACGAAACAAAAAGGGTGACAAAGGAGGAAAAGGCCTGCGACATTTTTCGATGAAAGTATGCGAGAAGGTTCAGCGAAAAGGTGTAACATCCTATAATGAAGTAGCAGATGAGCTTGTAGCAGAGTTTAGTGACCCAAGAAACATGTCGCCATCAGACCAAGCATTGGTGAGGATTTGAGAAAATGAATTTGGGGGAAAAATATCAAGTTCTTTTTCATGTTTATGTGAATGGAGATCAGGAACCTGTGTGTGTGTGCATGTTTGTACAAGGAGGGAGATGTGTCTTTTTCTGTAAGATGAACTGGCATGAGTATTATTTATTTTTAATTTCAGGCATATGACCAGAAGAACATCCGGAGGAGAGTGTATGATGCCTTGAATGTGCTGATGGCAATGAACATTATTTCCAAGGAGAAGAAGGAGATCCGCTGGATTGGTTTGCCCACTAACTCCGCCCAGGAGTGCCACAATTTAGAAATGGAGAAACAGAGACGGGCCGAACGCATCAAACACAAGACGCAACAACTTCAAGAGTTGATACTACAGGTGTCTTAATTTTATATGGAAAAACTTGTTGGGGCTTACTAGTTATCCAGCAAACCATTTTGGAGGGAGTGAAATGCTAGCTATAAATATAAAGACAGTTTTACTGACGAGGCCTGATAATTGAGGTGAAAGTGTCTCACCTGAATAGGAAGTGACCAAGTAAAATCTGCGGAAGGTAGTGAGTATAGAGCCTGAACAGGTTCTTCACAGAAGTCCGAAAAGATGCAGAGACATTTCCATCTGTTTTTTTTCTTGCTGGAAACGTAATGATCCTTATTTCTGCTCAGCCAATCCTCAGAATTTCCAAGCAGAGAGTCCAGGATGGCTGCCTCACAAAAGAGACTGACTGTTGTTGCTGGCTCCAGACAAGCAGAGCGCATACGTTTTATGTTCGCTGTGAAGATATGTTTGCCATAATCATGGCTGCCTGCTCCACACTAAAGGAATTTAAGCTGGTACAGCATGGTCAGATTTGTAAAGTACATTTCAACAGTGAACATTTCTGGTCAGCAGCCATCTATGCTGTTTGATTTTTCCTTTGCTGCAGCGATGAGTAAATCACAAATTAGTCACGAGGATGCAAATGAAACGGGCACTAAGAGATGACGAGTACAGTACTGATGTACGAGATTCTGCAGCTTAAGCCTCACTCCAAGCTTTTGATTCCTAAGTGTCCACATCGATTCAGATGATTCATAAATTCAAAAGTTAGAAAAGAGCTGTCTCAACTTCTGAACTCCTATATCGGAGTACACAATCTGTAATTTTGTTTCTCTGCAGACTATTTTTCAAAACCACAAAAGAAAAACATTAGCATGTGTTTCAGGCATGGAGTAAATGATGGGAATGTTTGTGCACTTACCTACACTAACAGCAAAATGGAGAGAGAATTTGCAGGAGTGATGGAGATTCACTTTGAATGGACCTTGTTTAAATTTGACAGAACTTCTTTACGTTACAGAATGTACAGAATAACAGACTGTACTTCCTAAATAGCAGTATCCTTGGTAGGAAAAGGTCAAGTTTTATGATTAGAGCAGACTTTGGTAGGCTTGCTGGCAGGGGTACATCAGAAATGAGGTAAATGCAGTGTTTGACACAAAAGAAGCATATGATTGTGTGCGCTCCAAAGGATTACACATATGTTTATTTCAGAGTGTTTTTCAGAAGCTGTTTTTGGTCAGCATTTTGATGCCCATTCACAGTCTGAAATAAACATATTTTGCAATCGTTTGGAGCGTGCATAATCATATACTTCTTTTGTGTCAAACTCTGCATTTACTTTAGTTTTGATGTAACCTCCACTAATGTCCTTAGTACACTAGAATGTTTAAAGGTAAATTTCTGTTTCTGTTTTGTATACAGCCAGCTAGCTGTTATGCTGTCTTTTTTTAAATATTTTAAAACAACAAATGAGCTTGTTTGCTAAAAGTTGTAATAGGATTCACAAGAAAGAGAACTGGTTTTTTTTTTTAAAAAGAGGTTCAACAACTTGGAGTTGTAGGAATTTAGTTCTAAAACTAAAACTCTTTTTGTTGCAGCAAATTGCATTTAAAAATTTAGTCCAGAGAAATCGAGAAAACGAGAAATTGCACGGCCCACCGCCCCCCAACTCAGCAATCCAGCTGCCGTACATTATTGTCAACACCAGCAAGAAGACTGTCATTGACTGCAGCATATCAAATGACAAGTGAGTGACCAGCCTGGCCAAAGCATCCTCTAGTGTGTATGTGGCAAACAGTGCAGTATTTAGCTACACACAGGTCCAGTGAAAGAAGTGGACACATTTCATGCCATTGTTAATGACGTGGAGAGTGCATGCAGCTAGCTTACTGTGGAACAGCTCCCCAGTTCCCCCTGCCCCCTCCCCATCCCTGTACACACACACTGTTCCTCTTTGTCATCTAGAACAGAGCAAGTGCCCATTTCCCAGAGTGCATGCCTCTTGGGTCAGTAAGGTTATAGTTTATGAATAAATGTTTTAAGATCATAATCTTATAAGAACTAAGAGGGTGGAAAGTGAATGAAAAGGAATTTTGACAGTGATCTGTCTTGAGGAAATTATTCTCTCAGTTTACTTGCCACCATGTTAAGTTTGTGATAGACACCCGTGCTTTGACTTGCACATGGCCCTATTAGCTTTTCATTTGTGACAGATATGAGTACTTGTTCAAGTTTGACAACACCTTTGAAATCCACGATGACATTGAAGTGTTGAAAAGAATGGGGATGGCATTGGGACTGGAGCAGGGAGCCTGCTCACCTGAGAACCTTGCTAAGGCCATCAAGATGGTGCCAAAGGTTTTAGAGCCTTATGTTCAAGGTAAGCATAACTGGTCTGCATAAGCCATTGGGGATTGGAAGTTAGCACCTACCTCCGAGGTATTAATATCTTTTACATGGATAAGAAAGGTTCAAAATATTCAGGGGCCTGCCCGGCTAGTAACTTTTGAAATTCAGTAGCCCACTGACATTTCCAACATACCAGTTTTCTTTTTCTTTGACTTTTTTGGATAATACATTTTAAGATTGCAGACAAAAGTACATAAAACATTTAAATTATGACCTTGAACTCATTTCTGATGGCAGAAAGAAGGCTTCCCCTGCAGTCTCCAGCACAATAATGCCAGCACAATTTCAAAGAAAAATTCAACCCATTTCTGATGCCACAAAAGGCTCCAGCTTCACCTGTAGTCTCCATCATATGTACCATGGCTTTCCCTGTAGTCTATATGTATGCTTAAAAAAATGTAGGAAAAAAACTAACAGCAATAAAAGATAAATTCAACCCAGTTGGAAAGTAAAATTAAAGAGGAATAACGTTATTACTACCTGAAATCTGGTGTGAATTCTGTGCCAAAAAAACTGCACTATAAAAAGTATCCAAACTGACTATAACAACATGGCGTGCGATTGGCCGGTGGTGTGATCGGGAAAAATGCTTTAAGAAATCATCTGGCCAGTGTAAATTCTGTGTAAAAGACTGTCAAGGAAAGTATCCAAAGTGAATGAAACAACATGGCAGCCACCATTGCTCTAGTTTTTGCCAAGTAGCATGGTTGTTTCCCTGTGATACAGTCTTTTTTTGTGGCATAAGAGCGGTGACTCTAAAGGAAAGGGGTTCATGTATCTGAAAACACAAGCTGCTTCCCTTTCCATTGTGGTGGCTTCTGTTGAGCCCTTTTGAAAGTTGCCATAAAACCTCATGCGGCATGTCGGCATACTTAGTGAGTATTTCCTGTCATACCATTGGCAGCATGTCGGGAATGAGTTGAGTCATGACAAATGCTGCCTATTTGGAAGGCGTCCTAAATCGAAAGTAACAGTTGAATAATCTATATGATTGGCTGTTCACACGGAAATCTTATTTAAAATGGACTTATGGCTTACATTTTGACATTTCAAAAGCCAGGACAATTGGTGCACACCTTTAAAACATTATATCTCAAAAACCATTGTAGATGCATCAAATTTCTTTTTTCTTGTAATGCGTAACTCTTTTAATCTGTAGGAAAGCAAAGTGTTGTATGTAATACAAAGTTACGGCTGCCACTATCTGTTTTGACATATTGATTCATTGCGAGTAAGGAAAATGCCACTTTTGGGATGAGGCTAAATCTGAAGTATGTGGGCAGCTATGGACAGTTCATGATTATGAAACATTGACATAGCTGTCAGGGTCCGTTGGACCCTCAATGCATTTTCCTTCTTTTGAAAATGTGAAACGTTCTCCCATGGAGTTACCATTTTTGATACCAGAGTAGGATTTCTAGTGACCATCTATTTTCTCCATCCATGCCTTATCTGTTCCTGAAAATACAATTTTGCCAAGTATACGTCTTTCAGGCCTTGAGTGAATGTCTTGATTTTGGGATTGTTTTTGGTTTTTCTTGTTTTAACTCTTTAACAGTTCATAGTTTAAAGGGGGACTACCTGCACAGAATGGGGTTGCCATAAAAATGCTTTTTTATCAAAATAAAGGAAAATGAATGTGGTTTTGAAATAATACAAATAAAAAGGACAAGTGGAGTACAGGAAATGAAATAGTCCTACTTAAACACAGACATTGAAGCATCTCACTTATTCGTTCAGTGCTCACTCACTTGCCTGTAACCAGTCTGCAGATGTACATGTCTTAGGTGGTGACTGGGGAGGGGAGGGTGTTGGTGATTCATCCTCATATGAACAAGTGTTAATATCCTGTTGTGGTTCACTTGTCAACAGATATGGCTTGTGGTGCAAATAACCTGATGTTTAACACAGGTGGGATCCGACCTATGGACCCTACAGCTATAGCAGCTCACCACGCACAGTAGGTGGCACTTCATATAGCCTGACATTGTGTGTGTTGGCAGGGTGGTGGGCGGAAGGAGGATATGTTTGTAGCACAGGATGGATGGACTGCTGGAGAAGGTGCTAGGGAGATAGTGCAAAATGGTGTCTCCACATGTAGGCTGTTGTACAGCTGTTGGCTCCAATCGTTTTGTTTACAGCTTGGCTCAGTTCCTCTGTTGTTGACTTCGGTCATTTCCAAGTCGCAATCACATGTTTCTTTTTAAAATCCATTCCTTTAACATTTCCAGCCCTGCCTTTTTCAGTTTGAACTTAAAAAAATTAATTAAAATTCCATGGGTGGGGGAAAGGGACATTTTTTCAAAACAGAAGAACTCTTATAGAGCCCACAATTTAAAAAAAGTTTGTTGTTATTTTGTTTTGATATACACAATTCTTTTTGGGGGGGAGGGGGGACCAGCTGAATTCAATTGTGACATACTTTGCAGAAGAACATAATGGTTGCAGTTCTTGATGTCTGCAACCTTTGTGTACAGAAATCATCTGTGTGTTCGCAACACATACTTTTTTAGTACAGGAAAATGGCTTCTTTTTTTTTTTACACAGAGCTTGCAAACCTTAAACCCTCAAAGGAATTCAGGGGCAAGAAGCAAAATTTGACAATATTTTAGATAGAACACTTCAAAAAAGTAAGGGCAATGAAAATTTTTTGGTTATATTGTAGACTGAAAATGTGAAATTTCAGACAAATTTTACTTGAATGATTCTGTAAATATATTTTGAGTTTGCTGCTCCTAAAAATGTGATCACGGTGAGCCGAAAGTAGTATCTCAGTTGTAAACTTGCATGCAGTTTTTAACTGCCATTACTTTTGGGGGTGGGGGGGGAATTTATTTTTAAAAAAACAAACCTAAATCTCATTTTTAAAAAATTATAACAGCATATAAAACCCAGAGAAACAATCAGTTGATTGAAGATGTAAATTTGATATTGTAAGATGGAGAAAAAAGCCATTAGAGTTGATTGACTTGATTGATTTGATTACATTTCATTGATGTGCCCCATCTTTAGGAAAAAGGAGGCAGTCACCGTGACAGGCACTCATTGGATACACATACATTAACACAAACATAAAGAAGTTCTGTGGTACCTTAACCACTGGACATTCACACCATGAAAGCTTCAAAGATAAAGCTAGCTATATTCCTTATTACGTTTGCTACTGTTAGCAAGTACCATACCCTAATAAAATGCAGATGACCCTATTTGTGGGTATATACTTATCTCTCAAGTCACTAAGCAAAAAATTAAAAATAATCAGACTCCGCAATGCCTGGAAAAGAAGGGTTTGACAGAGAATCTACATCTGCTCCAAGGTTAACAGGTTAAAACATAAACGAGGCTTAAGAGAGGATGCTGCAAGTTGTAGATTCCAGATTATGCACCCAGAAAGTTGTTACCATCAAAGTCGTCAGGGTGTGACTACAAATTGCCAGGCTTCCTCCTACCTTTTTTCTAGTCGCCGTTTTCACAGTTTACAGTCCACCATTTCATCTTTCCTGTGACTTCTAGCAACAGCTAACATCATAGTTGGCTGACGACCTCCCTGTCCACATACTTCAGTTAAAATTTCTGACACCAGTCAGTGCATATATTGGCATATATGTTCTCCTCCAATGTAAGAAGACATTGCTTGTATAAAAAGATCTATCTGTCACCTCAAATTACATTACAGAATATATTTAACAGTAACTTCACAGGGATTTTCCATGCACTACCACCTTCCACCAGCAAAGAGTTGCTTCTTGTAAGCCTGGGTGACCATTGTAAAAACAAAAAACCATTCAGCCACTAGCACCTGTGTCCATACACCTGTGTTATGTGAGGGGAAACCTTATCACTTCATTGTCATATATTGATTAGGCTATTGAATGGGGGCTATAATATATCATCTAAAATATCTTTGAAAAAAGACCAAATACAAATGCTTTATCATCCATACCCGATGGATGGAAATTTTGGTACGACAGGCAAGCAACACACAAGAGTTAAAGTACACATTTTTCAGATGCATTAAAAAATGTAACAGCATGTTGCAATTTCTTTTTGAAAATGCCTCTTTACAAAAGTGAGTTATAGTTCATGACTTTTTTAATAGTTCTCCTTGCACAGCAAGAGCTGTCTGTTGGTTGATATGTCTTTGCTCTGTTCCTCTCTAGGTACAGCCAGACAGCTTCCAGTCAATCCTACCTCACATTCAGCGAATCAGGCGATTCAGAAATTTTAGCAGTTGCCATTCAGGGTTTGTCGCGCCAGTCTAGCTCAGGCTCATATGATCAGAACTCACGCGCTGCCACGGACACACCCTCCAACTTCTCGGATGATGAGGATGACAGCGAGTCTGATCCTTCCAGCCCTGTGGATCTGGGATAGACAGTAGAGAATGGCAGAAGCAGACTGTGTATGCTTGCAGTACCAGAGAGCAGACGTGAGGAAAGAGAAAGTGACTGAGAGAGAGAGTGTGACAGAGAGTCCTGCACTATCAACTGCCAGCACTTGTTTGAACTTGTATAAAACGTCATCATGTAGTCTTCAGCATGTAGACCCAGTGACAGCATCCTGTTTGCTGGACAAGAAGTACAAAGGTGCATTGCGACTTTGCTTACCTGTGTGATTTATACTGTTGGTGTGGCAAGGCCTTTTTTCCCCACACTTCAGTTTTAGGGAGGAAAAATCGTCAGACCTATGAAAATCTGCTTAAATAATATCCTCTGACTACACAGTGATTGGTCTTCAGAGGTAATCCTTTTCAGCTCATTTTGCTATTATTCTTGTTCTAATTTGAACAAATTAATCATGTGAAGGGTGAACATCTGAAGTACTAATTCCATGGCCTCAGTTGTGTAAATTTGTCTGCTATGCAGAACACATTCGTGATGTTTTTCTTTTAACTGGGGAACAGTCCCTGCATAATTTCCCTGTAGCTTATGATTACTCTGTTTTTTTCTGGTTGTACTGAAATGAAACCAAAATTTTCAGGTTTTTTTTTTTTTTTTTTTTTTTAGTAATCATCATCATTTCCCAGTATACATTGTGATGCCAGTCGAAAGAATTTAACCATTTGCTGATGATAACAGCAATGTAGACATCCAGTTGCGAAGTATTTTTCAACAGCATGTATTTGGTTGCTTTGTGTTGGTGCAACTGGGAAGGCTCTGTATCTGTTTGCCATTTCATTGCAATTTTTCACCCCAGTCGTCTTCTGCTCCTGCCCACCCCCACCATGATATTGCCTTTGTTGCTGACTTAGCACTGAGCAACCAACCAGCCTCCTTTTTTGACAACTAGGTGGTTCCCTGGAATCTGAGAGGTTTAACCAGTCTGGCCATTGATGACAAGAGAGGCATAGCTAGCCTGGCCATTGAAGACATGAGAGGCATAGCTAGCCTGGCCATTGAAGACGAGCACCTTTTTTATTTGCCCAGCATTTTTAAGAGCTTTTTGAATTCATGTGCTTAGTGAGAAGAGTATGAGTTGTCCTTTGACATGTTTTTGGCGCATCTTTGTACTGTGATTGCATTTACTTCGTTGAAATCGTACACTGTGCCATGTGGCTGTTGGTCCTCAGGTTTCAGCAGGGTGTGGTTCTATGGGCTTCGTAGAAATTCACTTATTGCACCCCAGTAGAATGTGGGACAGATTATCTTTGTTTTTGTGCGATCGGGCAAGTATAAAGTGATCATGCTATTGCACTTGGCTTGCTTAATAAGCAAAACTTGAGATTTTGCAGAAATATTAAGAACACTAGATTTCAAGTGATCTTTGTTATTTGTGTCAGGACCTCCCTCCTTTCCAAAATCCTCTTTGAGCTTCAAGTTGCAATGCCCCTGTGGAACTGTTGCGAAGATAATAATGGAGAAAACAGATTTTTAACATGTACATAGTGTGATAGAAAATTAAAACTGCATCTTGTGTATGGGGTGTTACATGTCAGAAAGAGATGTTAGTCTTCTTCGAGATATTTGTATCCTAACACACATGTGCGCACGCGCACACACACACACAGTCTGACATCGCTATTTGTGTACTCGTGAAGTGGAGGAAGGGCTGTGTGCGTGCAGTGTATGTATGTACAAGAGAGTGAGAGTGTCTTTAAAAACAAATCTCAAGAGTGAAAGGGGTTTTAGCACTGTGAATGCATGCAGCAACATAATAAAGAACTGCAGCTTTCCTGAGTAATAGTGAGTTCGAATATTTGTCTTTATTTTGTCACATTGTAGCACATAAAATAGTTTGATCATAGCTTGCTGCCATATTTCCACTGCAAGATGAGAAGACCCATGGGGTTATGTCTTAATTGACGTTGCCATTTTGCTGATCCATCGTCACGGAGGCTGGGGCCACTTGCATATGCAGAAAGCTGCTTGCTTATTCCTGTCTTCTTGAGTTCTCACTGCGTTATATGTTAGTTTTCACATGGGCAGTCGAGTGTGGACCCTGGCAGATGATGTGAGATAGTTGTAGATGTGAGAGGGACTTCTACTCTTCTACCTATATGCAACCTGTGAAGTGCAAAGGGTTGACATGCTCATCTCCGTGTCTTACCTCATGATATCAACTTTAGCAAGATTGGAGCAGTTCTGGAATGCAAATCTGTGTGTTTGAGTTAAGGCTAGGTTTTCTTTGAGCTTGTGGATAGACTGATAAAGGTCATGTGTTCCCAACGTTAATTTACAGCCGGTTCTCATGTAGAGTGTTGTCGCCTTTCCAGGTACTGGGATGTCTCAGTTCTGATATCTTTGCAACATTTGATACTGATAGTGTTGCTAAAGCATGCAGTTAATGTATGTAATGTGACGCAACACTGATTTGTTCAAAGGCTGCATTGTGTTGTTTATAACTATTGCGCAGATACCAGCTGATGATGTGGAACCAAGGATTCCTAGCTCTGCTTCATAGTTTATTGCTGTTGCGTGATTGTTTATGAGGGCTTTGTGGTCTTGCCATTCACAGGCTTATGTGCATGGTTTTTGTATTCTTTTCTATGCACGGATGTGCCACATCGGTTTAATCAGACACTTATGGTCGCCTTGATGTATAAAAGGAATATAACAGCACTGACCATCCCTGTGCCAGCGTGCATTATGTGAAGTGAACTTCAGTGGTAGCTCCACCTTGATGACATGGCCAGTGGTTGTATAGGGCAGAAGATGGATAAAGTTACAATTAGTTACGAACCTGTTTGGGTTATTGGTTATATTTTCCCCCTTTTCTTTGTCACAATCTACACGTTTATTTTAAAGACAGATCTGTTGAAGTTGATATTTCGTCGGTGAGAGTGCCATAGCAGTGTATACAAAATGTGGCTGTAAATTCTCACGTGTCAACTACATGCTGTTATCTCTCAGGGTTCACAGAGTGCACTTGGATTTACTGACTTTCACCAGCAGAATTTGAGGTTTTTGTGTTCGTGTGACAGTAGGTATATTAGGGAGAATGATGTGTGTGTGTATGCCTGTTTGCATTCTGGAGCTATTGTGTGCATGTGTGTGGAGTGTATCCATGGGTGAGTGTGCAGGTGTAAGCATTTTTAACAAAAAACAGCAAGGAGACTTTGCTATCCATTATCATCAGGATCAAGGTCTGTGCCATTTTGTTTGTTTGACAACTCAGCAAATCCTGATGAAGTCTCTATCCTTTCCAAGCAGTGAGCATCAGTGTTGGGTCTTATTTCTTCAGTCAGTTTGCAGATTGTCTGCTTGAGACACCTGCTGCTTTGTTCATCAGCTGGTGTGAGAAGTATGACTGCGTTCCATAATATTGTATCTTTACTCATAGTTTCACAGGCCAGTAATAAGATTTGTGAGACAGTTTAGTACCTTCCCCTTTAGTGGACGAAAACAAGCAGGCCATGGTTTAAACTTTGTGGACATCACGATCAGATGAAAATGATGCTGCAGTCATCTGTCTGACCTGGTTTCTTAAGAGATTTGTCATCACATGCTGTTGAGAGCTGCTTTGAAAGGTGGTCAGTGAATCTGTTTTAATGATCCTTGATTAGGTCTGGTGCCTGTTCATCTGGTTGTCAGAAGGCAGTATTGTGAGGTGCACTCCCATTGCCACATGCCCTAAACAGCACTTGAAGTTGTGAACTACATGAAAGAGTGCATTCACGTAACAATGCTTGGAGAGCACATCTTCAGGCAGCTGAGTGGCTTTGAAGGCTGCTGAAAGAATGGCAAGTGCAAATGGATGGCACATACACAATGACAGTTGGCATAGTGAATTCAGTTGGTTGTTTCCCCCATGGCAGCCAGAATCATTCATTAGGATGTCTGTGGCATTTTTGCTCTCTGCTTCCAAAACCAGCCCTGCCCACACCTTTACGTTTATTCGGGTTAATTCAATGCTAAACTTTTGTCTCTGAAATAAGTATCCCTTGGGAAAAGCACTTGGTATGGCAGGCCTGATGGACCAGGACTTGGTAGCCAATAAGTTTCCAATAACAGCATAGTTATCCTTCCCTTGTACTAGGAACTAGGAATTTCCAGCAGAGAGCATAAGTGCCTGAAATGATCACATGACAAAGGTATCTGGAAGTTGGAAACTGCTAAGGGACTCGGCTATTGCTGACTTGCCTGCCACATTTTGGAGCCTGCTATGACTGTGTCCATATGTGTACTTCTGGTCAAGAAAGTGGTCATAAGATGCAGTGGCCTTGTTCATTTTACATCCACCTCAAGAAACAGGAAAAATTCCAGTGCCCATCCAAATAACCCTTGATTCCTTTATGCATTTTGTTATGGGTGTTGTGGTGTCTCGCCTGTAAGATTTGAAGGATTTTGCTACTGTCTGAAAAATGTGCTCAGGGATGGGACACTGGTTTGCTTCCCAGAAAAGGACTATGCAGTCAGCCACTTTCCACAGTGCGAATGTGCAGCTGATTGTTTCTGTAGGAAAGGAAGGAGGCAGGGGAGGGGTGAGGCAGGCTTTGGCATAGGAATCTGGGTGGAAGGGGATCATGTATGGAGTGTGGCCTGACTGTTGCTTTTAGAGTGGATTGAAGTGACAGCTTTGGCATTCGGGAGGCACTGTGCTGCAGGTGAAAGGTCAGTCATATTGACTGCAAGACAAAAATAGATTATGTAACATTTTTGTGTCAAATTTTATGATCGTGTGCGAATGCTTTGGTTGAAATTCCAGCCATTCGGTGATGGTGTGCTAGCTAATTTTTCTAACATCATCAGAGGTGAAGGGAAATAAAGTGGCCATCATCATGTTCACGTTACCAGAGGTCACTGAGGTCTTCATCCTCCGACAGTCCAAGGCTTCTAAGTGATGATGTTTCTGCAATGTTCGGTGCATGTTTGTGACGCTGGGAGAAGAGCACTGAAGGTAGTGGGAAGATGGCTGAGTGGTTAGATTGCTGGCCTCTGAACCTGAAGGTACTGGTTCACTACCCATGCGCTGCAGCACGCTTCCCCAGTGGGGCAGGGAGTAGGATATTTTGTGTTCTTCCATCATACTACTGCAACCTAGACATGAATAACAGTCTGCGAGTCATTAGCTCAAAGGTTTGCATGCGCATGAGTTTGGGAGTGCTTGTGTATGCATATGTACAGTCATTTTCACATTGGGTGTGTGATCTGTAATTAAACATTGACAAGCTGTTTGAAAGGTTCAAAAGTTATAAGATATAGAATACTGCCCTATTATTTTTGTAGACTGAATATGTCTGTACTAGATTGAATATGCCTTTTATGCAAGTTATGAGCCTAAGTTATAACGGCACTTTCAGAGAGTCACTGTTCACTGTTCAGTTGTCTTCAGAGGACTGAAGGTCTGTTTCAGCAACCCTTTTTTCTATGGACAAAATAATGCGTAGAGATAAGAATTTGAATCATGTTGTCAACAACTTTGGTTAGGGAAGGAGACATCAGCAGCGGTTCCATGGCTTGGGGCAGCTGCATTTAGCTGTCTGGCAAGTAAAATTTCTTACTAGGCTAAGTAATACTTTTGCTTTCCGCCAGCACCAACATTTTCAAAGCAGCAAGTGACGGCAACCACAGACCACCTTTGGGCGAGTAAAATTTACTTGCCAACTGAGCTAGGAAATAAGTCCGTAATATCAAGTCCTTTAAGAGGGAATAGTTCTTCTAGTTTATTGGGGGGGGGGGGGGTTCCTCACGAGGACTGCAACTTAGTGCAATAACCACATTCCTTAATGTTTTATAATACAAAGAGTTAAGGACAGTTTATTGATGCAGCCAGGCACGTTGGAGATATCCTAAATATAGACTGTGTCAAGCAACCACAGTTTTGCTTCTCCCCATGTTTGTGTGATATTGGGCTGTGTAGTTAAGAAGTGCATAGAAATTTCCTGAAGGCTAGATTTATTATTTTTTTTAAAGCAGCATTACCATTGCCATGCTGTGTTGAAGAAAAGATAATGTTTTCATGAACATCAGGGCAGCTGAGATGTTGGGCAGTGCAAGGTAAGACTTAGATTAGCACATTTCCTAGCTGCAGTGGCCACATTCAGGGGTCCTTTTTCTGGATAACTATTTGGTGTGAGCACTGTGTTCTGTGCTATGTATGCCCAGAATACTATTTACTGGCCTTGAATACAGCATTTCTGCGTTCTAGTGACAATGCCTTCCCTGCACTTTTTTCCCCCGAGCCCAAAAGTAATGAGTGTGAATTGTATTCTTTATCAGGAATAGTAGTGCACAATGCTGCAGAGAAGGATTTATAAATGTAACTGAAAAAGTGTGGAAGGTTAGGTCTCCTGAAAGTGTTTGGTAATAAAGATTAGAAATTTCTGAGTGGTTCTAGAGGGTTACCAAGTTGCTTGATTATGGAGCAGAATGAGTTAAATAATGTCATTGTACCCATTCTTAATAGAGCTCAAAGGGTCGGTATTACCACCTTTCCAGGCAAAGCACGCGGGACACAACACCTTGTACACTGACTAGACAAAAAAAAACCCAGTGTGTAAAATCCATCCAGACAAAAGCCTTGGTGCAAAGTCCAGCCAGAGAACGTTGCCAGGGGTTAGGTTCTCAGGGGATAGAGTATTTGCAGCCTTCTAAAAATTGTGTTTGGTGGTTGTTTCTCTGGCCTGCCCATGTACACTTGGTGTTTTGTCTGGCCAGACACTGCACACTGTTTTGTGCACCCAGAGCATACACAGGTGAACAAAATTTGCAGGCTGTAAGGCTGCTTGAACATAGTTGAGACTGTCTTTTGGCCATACTTTGGTTTATGGAGCTAACATCCCTCCAAGCTGGTGAGAATGCCGCAACGATGGCCAAAAGTTGCATGTTGTGGAACTTGCTTTTTGGAGATATGGGGAGGGGGGCTAACCAAAAAAAAAAGTCTTGTTTCAGACTCTATACCATGTGTGCTTAAGAGAAATTCAGCAGTTATTCTTTTTGCAGTCTGATGCCCCTCTTCCGCTCGTAGATAATGATGTCCTGCACAGAATTGAGAAGTTTCTGGTCGGAAATTGTATCGATTTCGCTGCATGTTCAGCTTCATTCATTTGCATGGGCAAGATGGAACCAAAGGAACAGGTTACGTTTTCTCTAGGTGAAAGTAAACTGTATGTTTTTTCCATCGTGTACTTAGTCCTGTGTGCCTTGTCTGGAAAAGTTGGTAATGATGACTTGAAAGAGTGTTAATAGAAAGTTCTATGGCTGCTATTTGTCCAGTACAAGGATGATATAACATGGTTTTCCTATTGCTTGATATTGATGTCACCATATAAATTCAGATTGATTAAATGTAAATGTAATCATATTCTGTGTGGCTGTGGATGGGTCAGTATGTAGACTGTGTAGAGTTTCAAACACTAGATGAAAGATGCTGTCTTTCAGCCACTTGTATGTCACAAAATCATAGCTAAAAAACATACATTATTAATCATGAGAGATGCAGAGACAGAAAATTTACAAAGAAATTAGCTTCTCTCATTCTTGTTTGTCCATCATAAAACATTGTGTGTTCACAGTGTCAGAAGCACCAATCACAAAATGTACACATTGTCACAGTCTGCAACACTTCTGTTGATAAAGCTGACGTAAGAGTTCTCATTAGCTATTTTTCAGTTATTTCAATACTTCAATTAGTCCCTCTCATGTGCCATAGTATATATATTAAATGACCCCAAAACACTTTAGGTGTAGCAACTGTGGCACCCCAGGCATCGGTGCCAAAAGCTTGAGGTTTATGCAATTTTTCTATACATGCTGACATACCACATTTCAAATATAAATTTAGGAATTCAGTTTTTTTTCCCACAATATGTAGACAAGTTCATATCTCCTGTGAACTTTGCACAAACCCTTCTATTTTATATTGAGGTGTTGTTTGGCAGGTATGTTCCGCAGATGTTTGTATTCTTCAAACAGCTCTACCAGGGCTGTTCGGTACTTCTCGTGCAACTGGTCCACAAGCTCAGATGAGGGTTTCTCCACCTTCTGTAGGTGAATGGGCTTGCCCACTGCAACAAACACCCGCACGCGTGGACACATCAACTTCATGGTCTCACTCGGGCTAGAAATAAGTAGGCCTGTTTGCATGCTGAAAAGTCTTAGACAATCGCCCTCAACCAGCTGAATATTCATCTTGCCCCTTCCAATCTGCCCACAGCCTGCGCCATAGTATTCACACTGCAGCTCTTCCTCGCATCCTGAACCATCTCGCGACTGATTCTGGTAAGGTCTGTGTTCACTTTTCTAACCTATCCTCAACGTTTGATCCCACTACTAGCCATTCTGTCCTCGTCAGACATCAGCACCCGTTAGGTATACTGACACTGCTTTAACAGTTCAGGCCGTACCTCTGGTTTTCTGACTTCACCATCCCTGTTCTTCAGCGTGTTCAGAAGAGTGCAACTCGCCTCATTTTAATAAAACGAAAACGGACCACATCACCCCTCTTCTTGCTTTCCTCCACTGGCTTTTTGTCTTTTAAGTGTATTCGTCACAAAGTTGCTTTTCTCTGTTGCAAACTTCTGAATGACTGCTCCTACCTACCTATCCAACTCGCTTCCTATCTATACACCCTCTCCCAGACTCCATTCTTAAACCCAGTCTTCGTATTGTACCAAGCTCAGCACTTCTGGTCCACTGACCTGGGGCAGCCTGCCTCTCTCCTTCCACAGGCTACCCACAATTTCTTTTTACAGTTCTCTGGAAACCTATCTTCTCTCTCTCTCTTATCCCCCCCCCCCCACTTCCATTTTCATTTCATCCTGTCCTGTCTGTGCCTAGTCTGGGGTTTGCGTGAGTCGACGTGCATGTGGGAGTAACATTTTGTGTGTCTCGGGGCGAGTGTACGCACATTATTTCTGATATTTTGCGCCTTATTAAAATTAAATTGCCCTTCCGCGCATTGCAATATTAGTATCTACAGGCCATGATAAGCAACATTTCTGTCAAGTATTTATGGGACAAAAAATGATAGTATTATCTTTCTCTCTCACTCTAGCATGCAGGTCGAAACTATCTTGCTTATGATGTATCCAGTACTTAGGAAGCTGGCATGATGTACAGTACCCTACTCTCCCTGATTATGGGCCAAACGCCTACATTAAAATTATAAGTTATCGTGTCGCATCGCTCGCATGCAAACACACAAGTATATATATATATATGTGTGTGTGTGGATGCAACAGGTAGCAACTAAAACACGTACCGACAGTAAAGATGGGCTCCTTAAAGGGCACCATGAACAGTCCGATGGCCCGTCCGTAGAAAACTGGTAGCGAAATACGGAAAATCTTTGTGACGAGCCTCTGAAAACGAGTGACCCATGACCCTTCCGGCCTGTCCAGCAGCTTGAAGAGGTCTTCCTCGCCAAAACTGTAGACTGGAACCAGCGAAGCCCTAGCGCCGGAAACACCAATGAGGGCAGGACAGAATATTTTAGACTTGGAAGAAAAGTGGGCATTAACAGCTGAACGTCTGGATAGGACAGTCATGATTGTTAAAGTACTGGATTCAAAAGTTTATTTCTTAGCAATCTTGATGTCGGAATATTGGTGTGGTGAGTGAGCTTATAATTAGCTGCCGTGTGACATCCCCTTTATCGCTTGACTGCCATCAGTAGTGAGGGAATTGAACCACCTGTTCCTCGCCCTGAAATTATCTGAAACCGCCCCCCCCCCTCTCCCCACCAATACACGCCAACGCAAAACTCCCAGACATGTCAGTGGTCTTGGCCTGACCTACCCGTGCTTCAAAGCCAGTTTGATGAAACCCTTCCGATCCTCCAGTTTAACCATAAAGCGGCCAGGCGCTGCCTCCAAGGCCTCCGCTGCTCCACCTACCACCAGCCCCAAAGCTTGACCACTGGACTTGCACGTCAGCAGGTGTTCAAAGCTCTCCTTGGAAGCATCCACAGCACCTGTACATTGAAGACAGGTGCCATTTCTGGAATTTCCATTCCAACACGAAAACCTAATTTCTTGGCAGAACGTACATTGACAATACCTCTCACGGTATTTAAACATCGTGGTGATCAAAATTAATTACGCAGACACGAAACACGTTGGCAGACGAAATTCATGCCACGTGAAATTACGATGCGGTGACACCATCTCGGTGTGTTGTGCAAGGAATCTCACCTGAGAGCATGAAGTACTCTCTGAAAATCGGGTACTTGTGCAGGGTGCTGGAGGTCAGCAGGTAGGGCGTTAGACCAGGAAAAGTTTCCGTGAACCCTGAGGCCTCAGTGGAGAAAGTGAGGAAAGACGAGAAGCACATGATGCCGTGCGGGTGACACGCGAAGATGTAGTTACGGTCCGCTGGCAGCTCCGCGGTCTTGACCAGCTTGTAGGGGAAGTAATCGCGGTAGTAGCGCCATATTCGCCATCCCCGGACTTTGTCAGAGCGTCGTCCTCCCTAAACAATGCAGCGAACAGCAGTCATTCGCATCCCAAAATATCTATGGCAACGCTTCGAGTTTTACAAGTTCTGTACAGGAATTTTATTACATTTATATGGAGTCCACGTTTCCGTATTTATTAGCAGACGATTGCATGTGATAAATGTTCAAAGTTAAAAGGCTGAGAATGAATGTATTATACGTTATCATTTGAAACTAGTGTTGATATTTGCATAAATTTTGTCACTTCTAATATAAATCATTTGTTAATACTATGATAAAGACCCAATTGCATGGACAGTTTTTGAAATGACTGGATTTAGCACGATGTGTAGGATAATTCCAAAAAACCTAAGCGAACAACTCCCTTCTGTTTACCAGCTTACAAACATCTCGTTTGTCATCTGTCACAAAAAAATCAAAACCTTGACGTCATATTGGCACATGGAATCGCCATGCAGCTTATATCGTCTTTCGAGCTGTTCCATTGGCCTAAACATAATCCAGTGTGACATCACAGGTTTCTCCTCTTCTTGTGTGCTTGTAAATATTTCAAGATGCCAGGTGTGCTAGCCAAAGAAAAAAAGGCATGGCTAGCTTTGGATAAAGATAGCAGGACGTGTTGTGCAAATCTTCGCACTAATTCCTGCTTTGCTCCCTTAATTAAACTCACACTTGTCCGGATGTGTCGTTCTCGTAGACCACTCTGGTCTCCTAAAGGTAGCCGGATCACATTAAGAACATGCAACAGCTGCCTATATCGATTTGTTGGGCTATCGTCTTTGCAAAAGCTTCCGTGCCACGAAGGACACAACCTATGTGTACAAAGTCAGAACAGGTGCAGCACAGAATAATGTCAAAAACGTGTGTGTCCTCCACTGGCCTGCAGCACCTAGCGGGATTGCCTGCCACTCCTACTGAAGCAAAAGGAACAGGTGGGCGCGCATCCCACAGGTAATCGATCAAATTAAGGGTCCGGCGAACTTGCAGGTCAGTCCATTTCGAGTCACGTGCTGCTTCTGCAGGAAAATGGTGACAACCCTTTCTATGCGGCCTTAGCATTGTCATCCTGCAGAACGGCGCCTGGTCCCATCGGCTGCAGCGCTGGCAGTAAGAAGGGCCGAGGGATGTCACCGTGTCACCTCCAGACGCGGATTCTGCCATCGTGAAATGATCTGGCGAAGTGGGTAGTCGGTGAGAGATGGCAAAACTGATGCCGCTGCCCTGCCTTCGATCGGTTCTAAAATTCCTTTGAGCAAAGCAACATACACTATTTTAGAAAGACTTCAGCGTTTCTCATCTTTGACAGCTAGTACATGTCTCGGCACCGTTGACTCACCTTTATCTGCGTGTTGCGGTCGTAGTAGTACCAGGTGGCATACAGAAGTGGCAGGTACCAGTAGCTGGTGAAGCAGAGGGCGAACATCAATATGCTGCTGCTCCAGCCCAGGAAGAGAAAGCTCATGGAGAACTGCAGCACCCCCAACACCTGCTTGAAGCTGTTACCGTACACAATCAACTGCGCCAGCAGACCCATCTTTGCTGCTGAACAGCGCTGCAGACAAAGCCAATCTTTGATTCACACCGACGCCTCCTCCATTGCTGAGACCGCTTCCTTGCTTTGTTCCTATGCACACGTTCGCGCAGACGCACCCTCCTTCTCTCACAGGTGGTAGATGAGTGTGAACTAACTATACAGACTTCCCAGGTGATATACAGTGTAGTGCTGGTGAGGCTATGGTCATGTCACTGTTACGATTGGTTGGTTGGTTGGTTGGTTGGTTGGTTGGTTGGTTGGTTGGTTGGTTGGTTGGTTGGTTGGTTGGTTGGTTGGTTGGTTGGTTGGTTGGTTGGTTGGTTGGTTGGTTGGTGCTTAAACGTCCCTCCGAAAACTAGATGCACATCAGGACGGTGTTGCTCAGACAAAGTTTACGTGCTGCCACACGTGGGACTTGTGTCGCAACACGGGCCTCAGTCCCACCCAGTCACATTATACTGACACCGGGCCAACCAGTCCTAGTACTGTTCCCTGTAGTGCCAGGCGTCTGGCAGTGCAGCTACTAGATTGCCAATTTTTAAGTCTTACGTCTGACTCGGCCGGGGTGCGAACCACAGACCTTCTGCCTCGGGGACGCCTTAAACATTAGGCTATAGAGGGGATCTGTCATTGTTGCGAGATGTGCAATGGAGCAAAAGATGTACAATGAGGTTCACAACTTATATATAATTGGTCGTGATGCTGATATTAACGTCGATGTTGAAACTGATGTTGGCGATAATGTTAGTGTTGATGTGGATCGTACATTCCATCTACAGAGAAATTTTCATGACCAGTGTCGTTGTTGAAAAAAGAAAGAAAGAAAGAAACCCCAAACAAACAAAATGATGAAGGGAGAGATCGAGAGTGGTGCTTTCTGAAGTAGAGAAAGAAATTTCTGTATAGGGCACTCAGAATTGACATGACAGTTAAGGCTTCAAAACAACACCTTCCTGAGAATGAAAATTATCTTGATGGACATGTAACGTCCACTCTCCTCATCCAATCCAAAAAAAAAAAGAAAGTGGACAGACAGGTATATAGGTGAGAGATCCAAGAAGTGAGCTATATGGCGAGTGCGACAGAGACTCGCAAATGAAAACTGACCTATCGAAGCAACTTGTGGATGTACAGCGCAGCAGTAGTGTCCGACTCCCGTGTTTCCTTGTGTCAGACGGTGTAGCGTGCACCACACAGGGACCTATCACTCGGAACACTGTGAAGATCGCGTTATCTGCAGCAGATATTAACTGAAGCCTGAAAGGGTACTGGCAAGATCATATTGTTATCACATTCCTTTTTCTAAAAAAATCCTGTGTGCTATAATTTCCGACCCGTAGATGGATGTTAATAGGTCAGTGCAGTTTCTCCGCTGCACCGTCATGTCACATCAGTGTTCAAATCGTGGCTGATCATCAGGTTCCATCGATTCAGGCTTGGTTGCGATTAGATTAGTTGGGAGAGTCAAACCGATAATATGTTGCTTGATGGTGACATTAGAAACTTATGATCACATGGCATCTGTGGGGGGAGTGGGGGAGGGGGTTTAATTAGTTTTTAAACATCTGCTTCTTGATCTAATCTTCCCCTCTGCTCTGTCCAGAGTGCTACGTTGCTGGTCTTCTACGCTTTGTCTTTAACCTCGAGGTCGCTGCAAGTGGTCTGACCCTGACCGCTCGATTGACCTCTCTCGGCTCCCCCTCCCCTCCACCTTCCCTGACCAAGGCGATCGTATCTCGGCTGTGGTTAAAGGAAAGCTTAACCTTAGAAGTAACCTGTCATGAATTGATGAATATTGATGTTGTAAGTCTTTTTAACCCTAAATTTCGAGCTACAAAAGAACTGTTCACTTACAACCCAGCTTTTAATGCCGCTAATCGGCCTTATGGAAGCCGCCATGTTGCCTTGATGAGTGACGTCAGTTACCCAGGCAGGGAGAAAGCTACTGCAGCCCGCAGCCGACAGCGCTCAAAGCAGCATCGTCCCAGATATCGGGAAGATGCTTTTACAGCTGACACCATACTACTTGAGCCGACCAAATACATTTAAACTTTATAAACTCTTTTCTTGTAAAAACAAAAGTGTATTGACCAAAGTAGTGAATTTCTTAGTAGAGTGCATTAATGTGCCTATGTTTTTGCGCGTGGGTACGTCTGCGTGCGTGGCTCGTCGAGCGTGTTGTGTGTTTATTCATCATTGAGTTTATTTATCAATATATGTATATTCTAATGTCAGATGAACTACGATTGAAATGTGTTCTTTGACATTACTTTTTCTTCTGAATACCCCCTGAGGGTAAAAGAATAAAGAAACTTGATTTGTTACTAACAATGTTAGTGACATCGCTCTCAGCTGTAATCGTCTGTTCTCACTCTCATGCTCAGCTTCCGTTAGGTCTTGCCTTACTGCAATGCCTTTTTCATTGGCACACTTTGTATTGATAATTGTCGGAATGGCTCCTTTCTTTAACTTTTTCTTAAAAGTCTTGAAGCCAAGCGAAGCAGCCACTTATTTTCGTAGGTGCCTTCAAAGCACTCCCTCGTAAAATGATCCCCGCACACGAGGTGCGATTTGTGCCATTTATACATTTCGCATGACGAGGCAACTTGGCGTTCTTTAAATTTTTAAGCCACTTTTTACATAGTGCATACAAATCTTTTATTTTGCTGGATTCGGAATCCCAAAAAAACTTTTGTGGCTTCCGTCTACATTAAACGATTTGCACTGTGGCATGTTGTCACCAGACCAGACGACAGCAGCGATATTTTGCTTTCATTCGCGAAAGAGTACCACAACATGGCGACGTCCGTGTGCCGTTATTTACCGAAATTAAAACGTGGATTGTATGGAAATAGTACCGATGCAGCTTGAAATTTATGGTTGACAAGACTCACAATATCAATATCTATGAATTCATCTCAAGTTGCGTCTAGGGTTAAGCTTCCCTTTAAGAACCCACACACAACTGGTACTACCATTTAATCAGTCACATTATTGTTTGATGATAGATTCATGCCAAACAGCTAACTGACAAATGTTATCAGCAAAACTCAAACATTTAATTGCAAGTCAACTGAAGAAGAGCTTTTTAAATTATACATGTTAATGAAGTGATTAGTACAGTAGCACATAGTAGTGGTGGGCCTTTGCTAGTAGTTAGGTGCGGTAGTTGCTATAAGAAGCTGCTTGTGGTGGTGGGACAGTGCTTCCGCCTCGCGGTGATTTCGCACTATGGGGGAATGGGGTCCTATTACTAAGCTATGCACTGAAAGAACCACCAGACTGATAGCTGCAGTAAGATGGCCAGTGCGGACAGGCAGTTTAATGTGCGGGGAGATGGCCGAATGGAGTTTGCACAATGTTTAACTCCAGGAAATAATCCTTTGCCACACCAGGATTCGAACCAGCAACCTTCCATCTGCTAGTCCGCACCTCTACCAACTGAGCTATCCAGGCCCCTAAGAAGCTGCTCACGCAAGTGCGCAATTTCAGTGACGTCACAGTACAGTACACGAAACTAGCCATCGCCCCCATTAATAGCGATCATGGTGCCCCATTGTGTCTAGGAAAAACTCTTTTAAAGTCAAGAGCAGGCACGTGATGTTCCACAGTGCCAGCAGCTACTGTTGCCTCCCATTCCTCAAGAGATAATATTATAAAGCGTTTACCGCTGATTCAGAAGACTGTGTGTTATGTGTGTGTGTGTGAGAGAAAGAGAATGAAAAAGAGTGGGAGAGAAAGAGGGTGGAATGCCATTCATGTTTCTAGCAAATATTTGTGTAAATCTGTAGAAGTATATTAATTCATTTCAGTTACTATTTTATTTGATGGACAAAAATGAACGTGATTTTTGGTGGGAGGAGGAGCTGGGAATGAGGTGTGTGTATGTGTGTGTGTGTATGTGTGTGTGTGTGTATGTGTGTGTGTGTGTGAAGATCAGGTGTTCATCAGCCACAAAGACATGAGAGACGCTCTTGTGAATGAATGATAACCTGTTTCGATAAGAAAGGGACTTGTTATGAGGGGGTTGAAAGAACTTATTTCGTCAAGGAGGACAGAAAGATCTCCCATAGTCCCTTCACGTCGCAAATAGAACACATGTACGCACGTGACATTGTGATCTCCCAAATGCTAGGAACTACATACAGTTGATAACTTCTGCGGACAGCAAAGTCAGCAAGGTAAGCTCTGGTGATTTATAGAGATCGCACTTACTGGCACATGAAACGCATGGCTTACCGTCTAGAAATACTCGGGGTCAAATGTGAAAAGGTTAGAGAGTGACGTATCAACAAATTTGCGCACGCAAAAAAACAAAACAAAAAAACCAGGGCTGAGTTCATGGGTTTTAAAAATAGGTTTCAGGATGCCAAATTTAAATTCCTACTACAAAATGAACTCACTGTGTGCATGGCAACTGCTACAGACGTTTGTGAGTTTTGTCAGTGAAACGTATTTGAAGAATGAAATTAGAATCAGTTGGTTTTAAAAAATCCTATCGCTTTACTGCTTTGAATGGAGGATATGTCTAACGTCGTCACTGTTGTCGTCTAAGAAGCAGCGTCGATGCAACCTTCGTCCACGACGATGTGTGCAATTGTTATCGGACAATTAAATGGAAGCTTTAACAGTTTGATGTTTGAAAACGACATCAGGTTACGTGCCGCGGTTGTTCCTCTCGCTCTCTCTCACGCGCGCATGCGTATACACACAACGTGTACATCCTTGTAGGCGAGGACATTGCGTGGGATTGTTTATGGTGTATGGGATGATGTAACACACGTCGTGTCTTGGGTTCGTCACGTCACACGCTACACGAAGCGTGGACACGTCACAGAAGACGCCACGCGTTCGTCACGTCACACGCTACACGAAGCGTGGACACGTCACAGAAGACGCCACGCTTTCGTCACGTCACACGCTACACGAAGCGTGGACACGTCACAGAAGACGCCACGCGTTCGTCACGTCACACGATGCGTGGACACGTCACAGAAGACGCCACGCGTTCGTCACGTCACACGCTACACGAAGCGTGGACACGTCACAGAAGACGCCACGCGCTGGTCACGTTACACGATCCACGAGGCGTGGACACGTCACAGAAGACGCCACGCGCTGGTCACGTTACACCATACACGTGGCGTGGACACGTCACAGAAGACGCCGCGCGCGGGTCACGCCCAAGCCTATATATTGAGCGCGCGCTGGAAGCGGGCCAGACTCCCTGCTGTCGTCCCGATGGGCGGTAATGGTCGGGTGGGCGGGCGTTGGAGCTTCTTGACGAATCAGGGCTTAGCGCGTCTCTTGCGAGTGGCGCTACTGTCGGGTCCACCCCGTAGATGAGTGTTGATGCGGGGATGCCGACATCACGATCTGTCTTTGGCCTAAATGGATTTCACCCCGTGGAAACCGAGTTAGCTACCTTTAAGGAGAAAGGTCCTAGCCCGTCAGTTGGCAACGTTTAAGGAGAAAGGTTGCCAACGGAAAGTTTTCACGCGGTGAATCCCATAGTGACCACGTGAGAAACTGTGTTAGATACCTTTAAGGAGAAAGGTCCTAGCCGGTCAGCGTAGCATCCTTTATGAAGGCTGGTAACTGATAGTTTGTCACGTGACTTGACGGTAAGTTTAGGTCAAACCAAGGAGTTCATCCTTATTCATGGTCTTTGGCTAACCGAGTCGCCAAGCGACGGTTTGCCGCGTGACGCGATCCGCAAGGGGTCAACCAAAGGTCATGAATCCGAGTCGCATGACACTGGGTGTACTTGACAAGCACCTGTCAACTGACGGGGCGTTAATCCATGTTTTCTCAAAGAACGACAACCGTAACCGACACGGGGCATCTGCCGCACAGGTAGAGTCCCACCTCGATGTTGTGAAGCACGAGGTGACCGGGTCTCGCCAAGACCGAAAACATGGCGGATAGTTACCTCCCTGTAGGGTCAGGGGCCTGGCCCTACAGGGAGGTGCTATACCTGGTTTGCACGGTGCCAGGATAATGTGACCGGCATATTCCCCATCATGATCGGATCCCTTGTCGTGGGGATGGGGCTTAAGTGTCGCCCCCTGGTGTCACAGGGCGGAGACCAACTGAATCCGGTCCCGGTAGAAGGTCCCAAACCCTAATTTCCACTCTGTGTGGAAGTCGGGAGACGGACCGCGAGCTTGAGTTCTAGCGCGCGGGGGGAGGTGTGGCTTACAACGGAGTAGTAGGTCTGACGTCACCTCTTGCTGAATGACGTCAGTCTTTCCTGGAAGGGAATGTTTTTTTTCCCACTCGAGTTCCAGGCCCCCGCGTGCAGACCACCCTTTATCCGCTTAGCAAACACAGACTTGAACTTAAAGACGAAAACAGAAGTCCTACCTAATACCAAGCCATAACCCTACCCATAACCCCCTTCCTCTGAAAAAAGGTTGGTAATCCAACATGGGTATTGAACCTGTGGCTTTGAATTCAAAAGCTACGTCTTTACCACAACTACAGATCACCGCGGATTGGTTTCTTCATAAGAAGGGAAGCTGTGTAGAAGTCAGGGTTAGGGTTAGTTAACCCTTAACTTACTGGACTCGACTTCTCAGAATTACTGGACAAACTTTTATGGTGACCTGGTAAATGTAGATTTAATTGAGCAATCGTCACCAAAACCTTTACTGCAACAGGTCACTGGTTTCTACACCAAAGGGTGACGACGCTATGAAATAATGTGAACAACTAGAGAAATCTACCGAAGGGAAAGGTTCTCATACTCTGACACGTTCGCTCAGTCTCACAGGCGGTAAAGATCTTCCAGGAAACTGCAACGTTTTCAGTGGTGACCCTAAGAGATTAACATATTTCATGTAAGACTACATTTTGATTGGCTCCAGTTTTTCTGCGCTTATTCAAGCTTGACAGCGCGAGCCAAGGGACTTCACTCGCAGAGTTGTTTGTGGCCACTTCGAAGAAGGTACATGATCAAAGGAAAATTTCTTCATAAACTTATATTTCCTTGTGATTCGTGTTACATCGTCTGTTCTTAGTGTAACACAGTTGTAGAATTTAACCTTGATTTACAGTAAGTGACTATTCTTTTATAACCGGGGCCCAAACATACTAGATCGTGCAGTGTTTCTCAGTACAGAGTTGAGTACTCACTACTTGTACTCTGCGCCTCATGCCCCAAGGCTACCTCGATCACAGTACCCGAGTCTAAAGTCCATGTAAAATGATAGTTATCCGAAATGGCATAGCATAAGCCCTATATTTCATTCCGATATCATACAACTCGTGTTAGAGGCATTAAAGGTCGCTATAGAGACAACATTTTTGGCTCTTTTAGTATGCCGAAAAAACATTTAATATTAAATACTCAATAGTCGCATGATAATATCATGATATAACTCAACTGTAAGAACACGATTTTCAATATGAAGATCATGAACTTGTTGGTAGTTTTTGGTGTTCATTCTTTAAAGTCTTTAAATTCATCATCGTGTTCTCATTGTTGTCAAAGAAACGTGTGCATAAAGGTTATTAAAAATGATGACGATATGCAGCTGTCTTATTCTTACACTCAGAATGGTTTCACACTTCACAGTATACTAAAAATTTTGTTTCAAACAGGTTTCAAGATGAAGCTATTGGGGATAGAGTTTGCACCACTGGGAATCCCAATAGAACGTCGTTTACAGACGCTGGCAGTTGTCCATTACACCTATATATTCCTGTTTATGGGGTTTGGAATGCTGTTTTGTTTCCTGTACCTACTTTTCACAGACTACTTTTACATCCCTCTCCTGTATACTGTGTGGTACTACTTTGACCGTCACACGTCTGAAAGGGGTGGACGAAGATCACAGTGGGTTCGTGAGTGGAGACTGTTTAAATACTTTGCTGAATATTTTCCAATCCAACTTATCAAGACCGCAGACCTCCATCCTGGAAAGAACTATATTTTTGGCTTGCATCCGCATGGCATCATGTGTCACAGTCATTTTTGTAACATGGGTTCTGAGGGAACGGATTTCAGCCAAAAGTTCCCTGCCATCCGCCCATACTTGTGTGTTTTATCGGGGCAGTTCATGTTTCCGGTCTTCAGGGAATACTTCCTTCTTTCAGGTAATCATTTGAAAACAATGCTTTTTGAATTCTTGACCTTTCTTCTACTCTAAAATAATCCTTTTTTAAAAAGTGTTCTTTTAATGGTAAACTTTCGCTGTAGTCTTCTGGACACACCATTTCAAAACTTATTTTCTATCATGCTAAGAGTAAGTCTTTCACAATATATATATATTTCACATACTGACATAGCTTCACATGGGAATTACCTGTTTTGCGTTTTGTTAAAAGTATGAAATTTCGATCAAGAAATTGATACTGCAGTGATGCTGCCATTTGTTTCTTGTTCTTGGTTGTCTGACATCAGGCGTACATATAGATCAATTTATTAATGTTTTGCAAAACTGCACCTTAAGAAATTTGTTTTTCCCTTTTCATTCAAAAAACCCCCTCATCTGACATTAGTCATGTAGATCACTTTAAATGATTGGCAAAACTGCACCTTAGGAAATTGGTTAACTTTTTCCCCTTCTATATACATTAATATTTTAGAAATTGATCTTGTGACATTACAGAATTTTGCTTGGCCATGCATGCCTGTTGATTCAGGTGGCACATTTGCTGCTTATCAGGTGCTGTTGAAGTATCCAAATCCAGTATTGAATGGATCCTGACAAAGGAAGGCACAGGAAATGCAGTTGGAATCATCATTGGAGGGGCTATAGAAGCTTTAGATGCTGTTCCTGGGCGGTATGTTGTCAATCTGAAAAAGCGAAAGGGCTTTGTTCGACTTGCTTTAAAACATGGGTGAGTTCAACGATAATGCAGCTGATGAGAATCTCTTCATAATCTCTTTGTGTGATTTCCTGCTGACGTGTATGAAAAGGCTGTTAATTGATAAATTTTTAAAATTAATTAGATTAGTAAGAATAAAAGTCAAAATTCATTATTTTTATTTCATACAATAAACAACAACAAAAAATAAATATGTATAAATAGTTTAAACGGTAGGTAATGGGGGTTTGGGTGTGCCAGATCTACAACATATGAAACTAATAAAAGCTTTAAAGGTTACAGGGATGAGAAGGTTACATGTTACTAATCATAAATTGATAACTATTAAATTGAAAACATATTTTTAGCACAAACTGTTAATTATGGTCCCAACTTGTACAGAAATGTTATCCACAAGAATACTTTTTAGAGAGACTAATATTTTATAAAGACTGCTGTGATTTCCCCAAATTTTAAGCATAAGCTGAAACAGCAGATTTTAATGAAAGATTCAAAATTGATAAATTAAAAAATGTCTTTAATAACTTGTTTGACAGCTATATTTAAAGTTATTAACCTTCATAATGAGTCAGGCTCTGTCCTATCTTGGATGGAACTCCAAACAAACTTTAGGGATACAGTAGATTTTATTGTTATAAAGGTCTTGTTAGTGTAATTCAGAAATATATCCAGTTTATCAATAGTATTATTATAATCAAAAACAATGAAGCAAAGACTGCCCCCAACTCTCTAAAGCACTGTATAGGTAAAGGTTGTCCTGTGACCTTTTTAGGTGGTAGGGTGCTGGGAGTGTATGAGACCACAGCACTGTGTGGGCCAGCATTGTGAGGGCAGTGCCCACCTCCTTTGGACAAGACAGATACTTCAGAGCAAATGCAGTTCTTGGCACAATACACCTTGAAGCATACTTCTTTATTTATAAGTATAAAACAGAAAAAAACATAACAAGAAATTTGTTTAAATACTTACATGAATTGAAAAGTCAAATCAAATTTAAAATCACTTGAATTTGTGCTAAAATGGTCAGCGTGTGGAAACATTCTCAGTGTACCTGATGACAGTGTCTGATAATAGTAATACATACTAAACTTCTAGATTAATTATATTTAGATTCTGCAAGCGGGGTTCTCACTTTTTGTTTTTTCCGTGTGCCTTTGTTCTCTTATATATTATTATATCATACAATGAAACTTTGCATGAGAAAATGAGCTACATGTTTGTTCTGTAACTGTTGTAAAAGTGCTGCTTCATATGAAACATGCGAAGTATTGACATAAAGTAACACACACACAAAGAATAGGCTACATTTCGTTGTATTCTGATAGCTGCATGTGGGGTATTACATATAGTCTGGTTGTAAGTAATGGGGGGAATATGACATGCGTCTTATTATATACTAATAGTATTTTGTGGGATTGCTGTTGGGTACCCAACACTTGTTCTTTACAAAGAATTGATTGTTACAAGGGACTGTTTACTGTTGAAGCATTCTGCATGTGTCCAAGTCCTGTCATCTTTGTCAGCTGCTGTGAAAGAATCCTGTTCAAATTTAACATTGTTTTATCTTGCAGTGCTAGTCTAGTGCCGGTATTTTCCTTCGGTGAGAACAATATCTACACACAGGTGCCCAACCCGGAAGGCTCAAAACTTCGCCGGTTTCAGCTTTTTCTGACACACCAGTTGGGATTTTCTCCACCCCTGTTTCATGGACGAGGAATCTTCAACTACACGTTTGGTCTGTTGCCATTTCGAAGACCAATTTACACTGTTGGTGAGTGCATGCTTAGGACAGGACATTAACTTATGCTTAATCATCTGAGGCAGTTACATTTTATCAGACAGAGCTGCCAACTGCTATGTTTTGAGTGCAGTTTGCTGCCATACCCTATTTCCCTGTTTCCATCAAACCCTGATGTGATATGTACATTAGAGAAGCAGGAATAACAGCTGTGATTTCAGTAATCATCCCATGTTAACAGAACAAAGGGGGAGGGTTCCCATAAAGCCAGACATTGGTACTTAAAATGAAGTATGCTGCATTCTGGTCATATATCATCAGCAAATGAACGTTTTTTTAAAAAAAGAAAACCATCGGCTCAGACTTGGGAAGAATTGTTGCAGAAATATCAAAACAGAATTCAGCCACAGCAGTACCAGAGGCATAAAGATACGAAATAAAAGATGTCATATCTAAGACTGTTGACTACTTTCTTATTCAAACATGGCATTGCACCGAGTGTAAAGGACAGTGCCATGCATGTTTCATCAAATTTTTCCTGGCCAGTAATGTTGCAAATTTCGTGTGGGAGAACCAAGACTAAGTCAATAGTTAAGCATATACAGCTAAGATTAAGAAGAAACCAATATCAAATTATCTGAAAAAGGGCCCTGTGGTCATTGGGTCACATGACTGTCAAGGGGGAGATGATCGCAATTGCTGTCAGTTTTGGAATATTTTATTTTCATGTTAAATGATTTTAAAAATGTTTAATTTTAATTTTTGCTTTCTTAAAATTATTGAAAACATAAAAGGTAATACATATAACATTAAATTCTATTCAACCCATTGCACCATAAATTTGCTTACAAAGTTTCTCTACAATACAATCCAGCAAACTGCATATTTATAATCACCATGGGAGCAAGTTCAGTGGCAGACTGGCAACCAGAATGCACGAAGGCAACCAGCAGTGGCTGGCTGAATGCTGCATAAGCTAACAATATAAACATGAATCTTGCAATATACGTAGAGAAGAGATGTCTGGCGTTTCTTATGTTTGTATGTGAGCTACTCTCGGTTAACTCTAATGCTACTCTCAGTTGACTCAAATGCTACTCTCAGCAGTGTCATGGGGTTGTCAGCTCTGGGCTCATAACATTTTGGATAAATTACCTCCCCAGGCCTGTATATATTTTCAAGTATTTTCACAATTTTTGATACAGCGAGTCTTGAAAAAAGGAAGATGACATCAAATCCTGTAATGGCTGTCTATGTTGTGTGTGTGTGTGGGAATACAGAAGTCCATGTATTTACACAGACATGTGTTTATGTTTGCGTTGGGAAAACCAACTGATGTGGAGAGAAGTAGGCTGTATATGTGTAAGGAAATATGGGTTCCATGGGTTTACACAGATATGTTTGGTTGTGTTTGCAGTGGGACAGCCAATTGATGTGGAGAGAAGAGCAGAGCCTTCAGAAGAGGAAGTGAATGAACTACATCAGAAGTACATGGCTGCACTCAATGAACTTTTTGAGACCCACAAGTTGAAGTGCGGGGCAGAAGAATCTTCACATCTGATCATATACTAATGAACACATCATGACAATTAGCTGCTAATGATTTAGCTGTGTATATCATCAGCATTCCATGACTGTTGGCATGTGCTATCACTTTAAACTTGATCATGGTTAAAGCAGGATACCTAGTCTGTACAGAGTGTGATTGTACATCCAAAGCTCTATTGTTCAACATATATTAGAGTTATCAGGGTCGGCATGCATATTTTCTTAGATTTTTACTGTCTTAGATAAAATGTTAAACGAATTGTACTGCTGATGCCAGTATTTTAGGTGGAAATGTGATCTTGATGCTTTTTAAAACTGCCTTTTTTTTTTAGAAGAACTATGCTATATTTAATCTTTATAAATACCTTTGATATAAAGGCTATTTACAATTTTATCTCATCAGAATCGAATATGGTATAATTATGTGTTCTCATTTGTTTAGTCCTAGTTAGTGCATTATACTGTTCAAATAACTCATAGAATGACATGCAGAACAACAATGGAAATAACACGTTCCTTGCTGTTGGGCACTAGCATAGTTTCGAAAGATAATGGAGAGTGATTCGTCTGGAGGAGGTTGCAGTCTGAGCATACCATACTTAAAGCACGACTATTGCTAATAAACTTAGCATGTCGGTTGTTGCTGGAATAAAATGAAATTATATTTAAAAAGGATTGATGTGTTCTGTTGGATCAAACAGAACAATGCATGTACTTGGTTAATGACAGCATTTGGCTTTTATATGGCATCTATTTTTATTTGGCATCTGTTCCCATGTGACCTTGCTGCTGATGCAGAACACATCCTGCTTTCATCCACACTACTGGTATTTTTTTCTGGAAGCACACGCCATTTCCATGACAGTTCCTCACTGACAATGTGTTTATTGGATTAGGGGAGAATTGTCTTTTGCCATTGCAGGTTTATCTTCACTGTCATCATCTTCATGCACAACAAAGGCATTTAGATAGAATGAAAAAAAAACCTTACAATTCCCACTGACCACAACATTGTCACCCACACTCACAAAGTCACACAGGCTTCACTGCAAAAATTCGTAGAGTTTTTATATGCATTGTCGTCAATCTTTGCATCCTCGCCAAGAAAGCTGGGATGGGGGTGGTGGGGAAGATGCTGAAAAAACGGTGGTGGGGGGAGGGGCTTCTGTTGCAAAGGGTCGCCGACATTTGAAAATAAAGTATCGCAACGGGGGAACAGTACCCTGTGTCTGCGTCTGAATAATGCTTGGCGGTGCGAGAACCCCGTCTATCAGACCATCTACACTACTCACCCCCCCCCCCCACACACACACATGCCAGTAGCGCATCTTACACTGCTGATAGCACCTTTCTGTAAGGGTTGACACGGTACATAGAAACGTTTTTGTGTAACAATGATTGGCGCCGCGTTGCATCGTTCATAGTGTCTCAACTTCAGTGAACGACTAAACTTTCTACATCTACAGTGCAGGGGACAGGACAGGGCAACCTCGAAGCACCGTGAAAAATAACTTGCAAAGTACAATGACTAGGAGTAGGACAGCAACCTTCTACGTAGGGCGAAAAACATTCATGACATTGTCATTGTGTCTCCCACACTCCCACAGTGCCAGAAGTTGCTGAAAAAATACGCCGTGGTCCAAAGTCAGCATTGAAATTAGTCGACATATCCAACAAGCTTACAACTGAAATACTTTGTCGGTGAGTTATTATGGTGAATTTTAGGCAAAGGGGACAGTCGCAACTTAGGAAGCAATTGTTGATGATGCCTCGTTGTAAAGTCCTGCATGTAGTTACCTCCCTTAATATACAAACATGGCTGATAAGAGAGAATCAGGTAATATTTTTCGCTTTTTTCGAAGCCTGTCAGAACCGAATACATTTCACTGTTTGAGGTAGTACGAAAAGTAGCTTTCGTGTGTCTTGATGTGGTAAGCTTAATTGATACAGCTCTTTCATGGGTACTTTTACTATTAGGTAATCATGCAAAATAATTCTGATTGTCGTGTTATCACTGTAGTGTAGTGTTATGAGATCGTTTTAACTTCTTTATAAGTTGTAACTTAGTTTGAAGTTTTACGAGCTCGTTAATACTTATTATAGACCTACTTTAATTATAGTAATACTATCATAACTTTGGACTATGTTAGTATGCCATGTGTAGTTCGTTATAATTATAATGTAATATGGCTTAACTAAGATGAGTTCAGTTATATACTTAGGCCTCAGGCTTATTCTTGAACTTAGCATCACCTTAGCAGTTTATCGTCATCGACAAACATGTGCCCATTCACATTGACATTGCCCACTGGCTTCCAGTACTTAGTACCACCAAAGATTAGTTAAGAGAACAAAATCTGAGTTTTGTCGCTTTGAGTTTGACGTTTTCCCCTCAAAGCCAGTAGAAAGCTTGAACAGTCATGTCAAGAGAGTAAGACTAAGAGAGTAAAAAAACTCTACGAAAACAGCCACCACACCATCACACGTAGAAGCTTGAAGCTAATAAAGTAATTAGAAACTTGCTGCAAAGACTAAGAGTTACTACATTTGTTCTGTTGCACTTAAAGAGTAGCAGGGCTATTAAAGTTGATAATTCTGAACTCTTGTAGCTTTGTGACTGTGGGATTTCTCTGCAGGACGCATCAAAACTGCTGAACAAAAACGAGTTCTGGATGATGTGTCACGCAAACGAAGACAGAGAAAAGCACTGGAGGCTTTGGAGTCGGATAATTTTTCAGAAGATCCTCATGCTGATCTCAAGATGAGCAAAAAAGCTCCAAAATTTGAGGAAGCAATGGATGCAAATGGTATGGCAATTGTTGTAGCACAGCATCAGTGTATCTTGGAGAAGGGGAGCTTAATATTAAAAGTCAAGCTCGCTGTGTTGTTACTTGTTGCCTGGAGAAGCATATTGTGTATTTTATGATACACCACAGTACTTGTGATAGTGTTAGCAGGCTCAATACGAGCCAGTCCACCTAGTCTTTCAAGAAAACAGGAACAACAAAAGGCTGTTAGCATGTTTTCAAGTGCAGATCTTGAAGAAATGCAAATTTTAAGTCCATATACACATATTTATCAAACATCACTAATTATTAAATCTCTTTTTTAACGTAGGTACAGGAAAGAAGAAGAGAAAATCAAGAGGTGACTTCAAGCAGCGGTACAGAAAAACATTCGCAGCTCTCATAGAAGAGGAGGTACCAGTGCAAAAAATATTGTATTAATATAACCTTAGAACAAACAGGAAGTTTTATATTTGTATCACACTTTTCTCAAAAGACAGAAATCTAGTAAGTTGATGCACATCAACATAAAAATAGTTTCTCATCGTAGTTTTAAGCTTCATTAACTTTAGTAAGAGTTATTTTAAATTGTGTGAAAGCGTATGGACAGGAATGTTAACTTTACACCTGCATTTGCTGTAGTACCTCCCTTGTTGGGTGTGGTGCTTTACTCATCATCAGTTTTCTTGAAGACGGCCAGAACAGTTGGCAACAGATTGTTCTAACCTGCAGCATCATTTTTCCCTCTCTTCTTCAGCAAATGTTGAACAAAGAGGGACCCACTTATTTCTCAGCTTGCATTCCACATTCCAAGTTTCCTGAACGCCACTTCTGTGCCGTCTGTGGATATCCTTATGCATATATTAATTCTTTAAGTCAGTTTATGGGAACTGACATCTGAAAATATAAAAAAAATAATGTAATCTGTTAAGATTAGTGGATGTGTTTATACCTCAACCCTATTTTTATCATTGTAATGAATGCTTGAAAAATTTATAAAGGTTTGCTTCCATATGAAATTTATCATCCATTGTGCATTGTTAGTATATAAATGGAGTTTCTCGTCAAATTAATTTAAATTGTGGGAAAGTGTGTGCAGTAATGTTGATCTTTCAATCCTTAACAGTCACCAAATTCCCATCCAATTACACTTGTATTCAGTGTGGAGCTCGCTTCTGCTGCGTGAAGTGCCTCGGTACACATCAAGATACAAGGTGACTTTTCTATGGAATGGGAAGGCTAGATGCACATCCTGCATATTTACAGCCATGTGCAGATAGCAGTATGAGACAGTGTGGCTCCAGGCTGTGTATAGGCTTTAATATCTCCTCTCTGCATGTAAACGTATATGTGAATTACATGGGAAAAACCGGCCTTCTGACCAGTTATGACTGGGAGGGCAGATACAAACACTTGCATAAACTGGCTGTGATGTTAGCTTTTTGACTAGTGGGAGCTAAAAACTTTGCAGCTGGGTTGTTAGAGTGGATTTGTATAAAGACACAATGAATAAGTCCAGGTGGTACTTGCAAGCACATGTAGCCAGCGAGGAGAAAACCCTTTGAGGATGTTATCTAGATAGTTTCTTAGTTTAACAGTATTATTCATACTAGTGCCATGGGAACTTTAGAAGTAATGTTCATTCAGCATGAGTGTGTGCTCAGTGGTGTCAATTCAAATGAGGTTGGTGTTTTCAGATGTTTGAAGTGGACAGCATGAGAAAACGGCTACGATTTTGAGGCTGTTTGAGGAGGATGTTGGTGTTTCCAAGCAGAGTATGGGGAGGCCATGGGTGGTCAGGAATGCAGGTGAATCACAGGGCCAAGAGAGCTGGTACCGTATGCTACCATAAATATGCTCATCAGTTGGACTAACAATGGGCATATGTGGCAGGTTTTATCATCTAATACGGAGTCACTGGTGTGTTTTAGAGGGAGATGATTGAGTTTGCATTTAATCACTGTCTTCCTTGATGGCACTGGAGGTTGTTGTGAACATTACCCATGGTAGAGTCGAGCATCAAATGTAAAGTTAACTTTCACCAAAAATGGTCACTGCTCATTTCCATGCAGGATCCTCGTACAGCAAAAAGCTGGTAGAGTTTTACCCACAAACCCACAATGTGTTGCCTAGCAGTAATGTGTGACCTCTCCAAGCTGACTGCTTGAGGACTGTGATTGCATACTGGAAGGGCACAGCAGTTTATCGCTGATCCACCACAGTCTTCATGCATCTGTGGTGAAATGCTAGAGAAATGGTTGAACAATAGTTGCACATGCCAACATTGCTTGCGAAGACATCAGCCTTGCCTTAGTTTCATGGTGGAAGGAACTGAAAAAGGCATTCAGATGCAACTAGCGTTGTGCCTAGCACCTTGTGTATTTAGGCATATTTGTTCAACTTCTGAACTCCCCTGTGGTATGAACACATCCCAAGTTTCTGAAAAATATGCAGATCAGGCATGTTGGCATTAGGGGGTGGGGGCGGGTGGGGATAAAGTTGGTGCAGTCTTCTCAATTACAATACTAAACAAGGTGCCCTGCTTTGGCATGGGGTTCCTCATGATTTCAGCAAGCAGTGTCAATGTCTTTGTACTTGTAGAAAAGCGATGATGTAAATAAGACTGTCGGTCAGCGCTAGTGATTTAATAAGAAGTGCTTCACCCACTGACCAGAAAGGTGATGAACATTTACCACAAAATAGAGTTTAGTCTTTTGATAATCCATTATTGGTACAAGTTAAGATT
>SMGT01006906.1:90574-133657 GCA_004794575.1 Lanistes nyassanus | reverse complement strand
AACCTGATGGGTTAGGGATTTATGATTTTCTAGTTTACCAGACCACCATACTTCATTATCCCTGAATGATTTACGGTTATGGTGAAGTGTAAAGGTGCAGGAGTGATGGTGAAATAAATAAGTTTAAGAGATAGTGAATGTGGTATTTTTTGGTACCTTTAGGCCCCCCCCCCCCAGCATTTTATTGCTTGGGAATAGTGAAGTTGAATGATCCCTGTAAAAAAAATTCAGTGTACAGTATTGCATTATAGAACATACAAGTCATTTGTCTCTTTTTTTTTTAAGCTTGACAGTCCTGTTGTCTTCAAACTGGAGTTCAGACAGCTTTAGAGCAAAGTGCCAAGTCTAAACATTTAATGAAATTTGCACTGTTCCTTCACAGTACCTAATGGATTGTGAGCTAAGGTGCATACATGGGTATGAGGTTGAAAATGTCCCCGTTTTGCGCCATTCCCTGTGGACTGCATTTGTTCTAAAGTTTGTGGATTCTTACAAGACAGGTTGGCAATACTTTTTATCCTGTCCCCAGTTTTGTGTGAGCTAAAACATGGTTTGAGGTATAAAAGTTGTCCCTGTTGAATTCTCGTGGCAATTCATAGGCAGCAGGAGTATTCACGAGGCCCTCCTTTCTCAACATTGTTATAGACATCTTGAGCAAAACTTGAGAGACACTTCCTGCAGGAATAGAGGAATAGGAAAGGGGGACGAAGCTGCATACAAGTGTTACAAGTATCAAATTATTAGCTATCCTCAGATGAACAAAGCACCATCTTTTACTGTAGTAGCCCCGCACCTCCCCCAATATGAGATGAAACAAATGCTGTATGACTGGTCTACGTGAGAGTTAAGGAAAATTCAGTCATGCACACAACAAATGCTTGCTTTTTACATAATTTTATTCATTTTTTTATCACTTTAATCCCTTTGAAGGAGGGCACAGCTGATTAAATGGTTAAAAAAGATTATTCTAGAAGTAATGGGCATATGTGTGATTTCACTTTTAATACCAGGAAACTTCTCGAGATCTATGTACAATAACGAACTATATACAAAAGTTTTCTCCTTAAAAAAAATTGTGTGGAGGGGTTGCTTTCGGTATCATGGCCATTAGCAAATGTTTAGAAAGCAGACGTGAACAGATGAGTGACAAAACAGCAGTTGCGTGAACAGCACTGAACATAGTGAATAATCAAGGGGGTCACTGCTAGAAAATAATTTGTTAAGAATACAAAGCTGTCAGCACAAGACACAGCTGTCACAGCTGAATGCCCTAAAGTGCTGCACCGTTTCCTTCACAAAATAGTTACTGACCAGATACAGTGTGTACTATCATTATCTGCAGTCTGCAAGACCTGCCAGAAAAAGCCACTGTTGTGGACACAACCATAGCAATGAATGCAAGAGGTTTGGAACATGTTTAAACAAGCTGATGCAGGTATCATCGTAGGACTGACAGCCTATTTTATAAAAAGTGCAAAATACAGGAAGGATAACTCAAAAAAATCTCCACTGGGAGACTCGATAACCAAACATAATAAACCCGTATTTTCTGACATCATTTCTTGTCACTCACACTTTAACCACAGCAACCTAATAGTTTCACTGTAAGACCGTACCAGGCATTTTTATCCCCAAACACCATGTCATCTGGTATTAATGGAAGAGGCTTCTCATATTCTGAGTGCCAGAATATTCTTTATTCTACCCTGTTTCATGATCTCAGAACATATCAATTAGCCTTTTGGCCTTTATCGATGATTGCAGAATAGGAAAAGTTTCCAATCACTGCCTTGGAATACAGCAGAAAATGCGACTTTAAATACAGAATAAAGAAAACTGAAGATGTAGGCTTCAAGAAAGTTCAATATTACAGAAGGTATTTTTCAAATGTAGAAATCACAACACACAAACAGGGAGGGAGTTGATGTTGAGGCACGAAATGTAAGAAACTTTTCAGTTAAAATATCCTATCACAGAAATAAACCTCACGCAACAGCAAAATATCCCAGTTAAAAATGTAATTGTGATGTCATCTCTGAACACAGGAAAGAAATTATGTGTATCCCCCCCACCAACCCTGGTACTATTCTGCAAAAACTGCAATGCTTGGGGGAAAGCCCCTGGACTTAAAGAACTATGAACCTGCGTATCACAACTGCATACGACCAAACAGTCAAAAGACTGAAATCACAAGCAGATGTGGCCTGACAGACTTGGAGATACATCATTGGTGCTCTTTTCCAAATGCAGGTGGGCAGAAGTTTAGAGAGTCTTTACAACAGCCATTTCAGGAAGCACAAAACATGCTTGAATCACTTGCTTGCTGCTCAGATGTGCAACACGATGAAATTATCAGCTGCCCTGTGAAAAAAAAGGTGTACAAGCTGCTGATGGCTGTTTAACACGATGCAAAAATCCAAAGGTTGCCTGGACAGTAACATCACAATTGTGTGTTCACAGACGGAGCTATCCCACCAGAACTTGGCTGGGTGGGTGGGGGGAAGCACATAAAAACATCTCGACAAACCACCAATGCAAACATTGATCTGGAATATTAAAAAAATCTGATAATGCTTTCCAGGGATAAAGTGGGAGTTGGTGTTAGTTGCTTCACGTCCCGTTGCAAATGAGGTGGATATCGGGACAGTGTTGCTGGAGGCAAGTTAACGTGCTGCCACACTGGGACTGCTGTTTCAGTCCCACCCAGTCACATTATACAGACACCGGGCCAACCAGTCCTAGTACTGTTCCCTATAGTGCCAGGCATCTGGCAGGGCATCTACTAGATTGCCAGTTTTAAAGTCTTAGGTAGGACTCGGCCGGGGTACAAACTACCGATCTCCCGCCTAGGAAGCGGAAGCCTTAACAATTAGACTGTTGTGGGACGGAGTTGGGGGAAAATCGCTGCATAGATTAAGTGGTGGCCATCCTGTAAGACACAGCCACTGGAATGTGTGTTTCTGCATGTGGAAAAATCCATGAAATTTGAAAATAAAATTTCTTAATGTCCATTCTAGCAGTACCGTAAAGCTTGGGGTTGGGGCAGAAGAGTTAGTTGCAGTTTTCCGTCCAGTTTCCGGAGGACTACAGGCAGCAGTAGCAACAACTTTCTGATGTAGTCATGCTTTTTGAAGTACAGTTCATGCTCTGCTTATGAATACATACCGACATTATAAAGACAAGACTGCTAAACTCCATACACTGTGTTCACGCCTTCCTGCAGTTAAGCCCTTTAAGTGCTGGGGGAGATAGCTGAATAGAAGCCCACTATTCTTATGCACATTTTGAAAGCATTAAAAGAACAAAGCCATCTGACTTTAACAATGAGTTTGACTTGAAAGATGAAAGACCTCATTTGGAAGCAGACAACTTTCTTGATGTCAGAAGTCCAGTGGCTTACAACTGGCTTTTCAACACGCCATCCCAGTACACTGATGTACAGTGCTGACAAAATTAAACTAATGCAGGGAAAAAACATGCAGCACAATCTTCAGGGAAAGGAGAGACAATCTCCTAGATATAATTAGCGGAAGTGAAACAGCTACTACGCCAAGCACAGGACCCATGACCTGGGACCACAGCTTGGTTTCTGCAAGTACAGTTGTTTGACACATTCAAATGCTAGGTGCATCTGGACAATGGTGAAACCCAAAAATAAATGAATATATGACACCCTCTTCCCTACACATGATCAACCAACATGACAAAATGAAGCTTTATAAAAATATATATGTGTATATATATTTGTGTCACATGTAAATGATGTGAAATACATCTCAGTGAAGATGTATAATGTTAATTCGAAACATCAGCATGGGTGATTTAACCACTGAAAAATTCATCGCCATTTCATCTCATTGTTGCAGGCAAGTATCTTGCCATTAGCAGGCTTAAGATACAAAAAATTAATTTTGTTCTCTGCAATTCAAGGACATGCCCTTGCTGCATAACAAACATCAATCAAGCAGGAGTGGACAAATAGTTTTTGTGTCCATTTTTTTTCATTAGGTTCCTTATCTCTGTCTGCCATAAGCAGAACATATACTCCTGCTTGGGTGCTTGATAATTTAAAAGCTCACAGCTTCAACTGTGTATGTGTGTGTGTGCCCAACTAATTTGTAGGTTACACAATATCATGGATAAGCCAGCGAAAATACAGTTCTCATTCTCATCTGCTTCGAACACGCAAATAACAAAGCCATAAAACGTCTGATCACACGTGGGAACAGGGTAAGGGACAAGGGGCTTGACCTGGCCAGCATGTTAAAACAGCAAAAACTGTTGAAACCTATCACATCCTTGCTCGGAGCAATAGCGTTTCTTTCACACATCCCAATCATGCTCTCCGACACAGCTGGAACCCTGACACGAAGCATACTTAAAACATTTGTTTGGAAGGCTCGTTTGATTTTGGACAAAAAAAGAGGGTGGTGTGGGAAAAAGGGCTGGGAGTAGAGATGGGGGGGAGGGGGGCACAATAACGGAACTCAAGGAAATTTTTTTCAAAATACCTTTGTATTTTTAACACTTAAAACAAACTTGTACCTACTCTGCAAACTGTTTTGTAATGCACCCCTGTGCCTGATTTAAAAGTTTGGACAATAAATTATACCACACATGGTATCCTCTACACAGACCAAATGGTGTGCAAATATTGTGTGCAGTACAAATAAACTGGTTAAAGATGAAAATCAAGAATGGATGTGGAAACACTAGAATATCTTTTGTAGATGACACCATTAGGTATACTATTGCTAGATTAGTGAAAATGTATCAAAATGTGATCACAATTACTTCGGTGACATGTTTCATTTTTGTTCCATATTTGCCATGCCCTTCTGTTGTACTAAGTTTAAACATGAAATGTTTATCTACTTTACAGTGTCATTCTATTTCATTCAAGTTAAGTTTAAAAAAACTTTCAACCTGCAGTTACAAAATAATTGGGAGACTGTACAAACGAAAAGAAACTAGTCCAATTGGCCAATCGAACAAGCGAAAGGCAAGTCAAAATGTGGGAAAGGTCAGGCAAAATGCCATCAATGTCTTTAGAAAAATCTTCATGATCCACTACAACCACAAGACATGGCAGTGACATCTGCTCAAGAAACACACACCAGGGATGTCATACTAAAACACCCTTCCCAAACCAACAGAAAAGAAGTGATACGTTTACCACTCGTCCCTGAAACATATTAAGGTCTTAAAAGATTTTCTCCACCATCCACTTTTTTGTGCTGCTGAACAACCTTAACCTTACAGTATAATCATAATCAGTCAGTTTATTAAATACTCTACCACTGCATAAAATGCTTGTGAAATAAAAACACACTAAATACAGGAAAAGAAGGAGAAAGAGAATTACTCCTAAAACTTGCCTAAGCTGTAATTCTAGACGGCTAATGGACCACAAGGCACAGAATTGCTTGGAGATTGTCTTTTGATGCTTTTAAACTCGAGCATTCAACTCTTTTGGCTCCCCGTACACCCTTCATTCCTATGCAGGTATACATGCACATCAGCATTTTGGATGACCTTTCCTGAGAATAATGAAATGGAGCTGGGCATAAGGGAGTCTAAAGCAAAGACAAGGGGGAAAATCTTTCTATGCCATTCAATCTCCATTATAAGAATATTCAAACAATACGTGCATGTTATGAAATAACACATGTAGATATGGTAAACCTGTAGTCATATAATGTGAAAATATATAGATATATGAATATATCACGTAAAATGTCATTCTCTACACTTGCTGTCTCAAGGAATTGAAAAATATCAAACTTGTTGCGTTGATATGAAGTGTTTGGGAAATTGCTCAACCACTAGATTCTGAAAAGCTGCTTCGATTCAGCCAGCTGCAGGTACTTCTAAAAACTCGGTCAAAGAAATGTTTTAGGATAGCGAAAGCTCCTTTTGCTAGACTGCAGAGTCCGTTGTGGAACAATCACCCAGTCTTTGGTACGGAAAGGCAAGGGAAACACTTTCTGCACCCATGTTGAATGGTCAGAACCAGTTCACTCCTGTATCAAACAACAAAAGAAATCCGACTCCCACTTCGTAGTCAGCAGTCAGCTTGCCATGAAATGAAGGCTGCGACTTCTTTGGCATCGCTGTAACGTCTCCTGACATATAAGAGTGTTTATTTACAACCGGTACGCTCCAGGTCCCAGGCTTTGCACTACTTTATCAAGAATTGCAAAGTATATGACACTAGGTACATTACTTAAATACGTGCTGGTACAGTGATATACACATGAAGTCTGTTAGATGCTGGTTACACGAAGAGTATAATAAAACACTTGAGAGGTTACAGCCAGATGGGAACTCTACACATCAGCAGTGGACAGTGCAATTGGCTCCTCGCTCCCCTCTGTTGCTAAAACTGAGCAGCAAGGTGCGAGCAAACCTGGGGACCGCAGTCACTAACCTGACCGCCTGCCCACTGATGAAGGCGAGGTCCACACACAGATCAATACCTGTCTCCCTCTCCACGCACACCCGCAAAGGACTGGAAACTGGCAAACTCACTTTGTGGTGCACATGGTCCCAGTGAAACATGAACCACACCAAAGACTTTACTGGCCTCAAACTGGAGAAAGATCCAACACACTATCTGCATCAAGGTCACACGGAGATGTGATAGGCTTTTGAGTGGCCAGGCCAACGATAGTGCAGCCAAGATCTAATAACCATCACAACTTGCCTGAAAGAGTTCAGGAGTTAATGGAAGAAAGCTGCTGGTCTGCTTAGTGTAACAGATTAAAATCTGCATGCTGTACCTACAGTCTTTTAAGGTACTGAGGGACTATTTATATCAGCACTGCAGAAAAACTAGTGATTTGAGCTTTTCCCCGATATTTTTTTTTCCTATTTAATTTTTTTGTGCTTTTCATCTCTATTATTTATACAAAATACATTTCAGTCATTTAAAACAATCAGCATGGTTCACTTCAGTCATTAAAAAAGGGTGGGGTGGGGCAGGGCGGGGTGGGGCAATAAAGGAATCCCTGGAGTTCACATGCCTGAGCGCTCGGACAATCCTAAACATTCATGTTGCTTCCGCAAACAAGTCCATTTTCTGTGTGCTGTGACGTGTTTTGATTTCCTATCCATCTTGATGCCAACAACGCATGGCTCTCTACAAACTTTGCAGTTTCTTCTAACACACAGTTTTTCATTTCAGCCACACATCATGGCAGATGGCTGTGCACACCAGGCCACGGCACTGCTGCTCACAACCATGTCAGGAGGTGGTCTTTGTTAGAGCTGAGAACGTTTTCCACATCTCTCAACAAATCTGTACCAATGACCTCCTGCAACAAGCATGGGTGTTACCACAGATAACTTGATAAACCAGTGTCTTACTGTTAAGCAAACTTTGAAAAGTAACATGACTAGACGAGCAAGCATCTGTTATGTTACTTTTCAAAGTTTGCTTAACGGTAAGACACCGACTTAAAAAAAATCAGTAAAAACAACAAAAAAAAAAAAGCTTATAGAGAAACCATCTTCTGTGTATTCTTCTGCTGATGTCTATAAAAATATCAACAAGTGTCCATTAAATTTCATTACTACAAACACCAGTTGTAGAAATCAGAGCATCAACAACTGCAGTATGATGGCCTTAATGGGGTTTTAAATTTCTGTGCCCCCTTATATCCAGGCAGAATTATCAGTGAAAATATAACTACAGAAACTGACAAAGTCCAGAGTAATTATAACAAAAAAACTTCACAAGCACAACGTTTTTGTACCTGTAAGCTGGGCACGAGATCATCACTGTCCATATTATGGGAGTCGGAAACATCACCCACGCTGCCGATGTCCATGTTGATGAAATCTCCCTGTGCCTGCGATTTATGTCCTGCACGTACACACATGCACACACACAGGTTATTCTGCACCTTTTACTGCAAACTATGTCCTGCACCCAGCAAGTTCACCTGGTGCATCTCTACCCGTTATTTTTTTTTATATTCGTATTTACACAGTCATGTTATTTAACCCTTACACTGCTGGATATAATGAGATACCCAAGCAAAAGTCATGCTTAAAATTGAAGGATGCATGGGTGCCACAAGCTGTACTATGCTCGACAGGGAAAGCCATGATCAGTGCCCATCTTGCTGTAAAAGTGTAAGGGTTAAAAAATTAAACGTGGTTTAACTAATTTCACATTTTCCCAGTCTACGCTGAAGTATTGAAATGGAACATATACTGTTTACTGAAGAAATACCCTTTTTGAAAACCAATTATCAAATACCAATTGTACTGTAAGAGTTTCCGGAAAAGCCTAAAACATTTTTACAAGTGGGACCTGTGACAAAAGTTCTGATTTTACAGCCTTTGCTCTCATGCAGTCACAGTGTAGCACATGTGTGTGGATTCTGGACAGGCTGCCTACATTATAGTCTATGAACAAAATGACCGAAAAAGAATGGGTAGGGGCAGGACAAATGATCTGGATTAACATCATGCTTTGAATCTACAAAACAAGAATGTCCTTTCTGAGTGTGGTCTAGGAAGACAAGAAAAAGAGTGGTTGCAAGGGGCACAGCCTCTACATGCCTTTGCACTGCATTTAAATATCGGCTGGACCGTAAATCAAGAGTGCTTCTGCTCCCAAGTCCATGGGAACAAAACTACCACACAAGATCACTTCCTTTTATTCTGGCACTGAAGAAACTATTGTTTTCAGTGCCTCCCCTAGGGATCAGATAGGCTGGCAAGCACAGTGCACCACCTGTCCCAGTGAACCGACTGCATGCAACTACACAGAACTGATGGCAGCAAGCTCCCTTCTCTGCTTTACAAGAAGAGAACACGGTGCTTCCAACTGTGTGCACCCAGCACGTCCTCCTGGTGCTGAGGGCATGACTTGTCTGGAGTGCCTCCAGTTACTCCGGCAGACAGTATCTGGTACACATCTGACGCATGGTCATCATGAATCCAGCATAAGCTCTTGATGTTCTGCATCTGTAGACCCTTCCTCAACTCATGAACCCTTGCTCATTTCCCCGCACAACATGTACAGCTGATTCCATGCTAATTTTTCTGACTTCCAACAATGTCATCACACTGCCTTGGGTACCCTCCTCCCATCCCCGACCGGGAATGATGGGCAACCCCAAAATGTCACCTGCTGATGGCCCATCACAAATCACCGCCATCGGACTTGTTCTCCAGCCATGTCTGTTGGCTGACATTGCACAGTCCAATGATGGCCCACCACAAGTCACCAGCTATCTCATTTGTTTCACCTGGGTTCCACAGGCGGTGCACAGATGCAGCTGCTGATCAAGGCTGAGTGACTTCCCTTCAAGGTCAGTCATGAGACACATCATTTTAACAGTTAATGTTTGACCTGTTTGTTCAATCACTTTAGACCACTGATCAGTTGCTGGTGGGAATGTATTTCTGATAAATACAAGTTGTCATATGGATATATCTTGCCAGGTACACCAGAAATAGTTTTGAAGGCAGATACTGATTTCAACAAATAAACTACAGGGCAACACACAGTACAACTAGAAAGGATTTCTACACGTTAAAAATATTTTAATGAACACAGGTGTCCACATATTCTTAACTCAATCTTGATGTGGTCCTACAATGATAACATCGCTGAAATCACAGCATTTGGGGAGATTTAAAAACTATTAAAGATAAAAACATAATTCAAACGTTGGTGGAAAGAAATTTAAGTGGAAAAAGGCTTTTCCTACCTGAAATCTGTCTGTTGCTGATGCTGTGTGGAAGGCTGTTGAATTATGTAACCAAAGTAAATGTAAACACAGTCTAAAAAAGTTCCACTGGCACCAAACACTTGCCTATTACAGCCGTTTGCAGAACTTGTAATCCATAATACCTTGTGGAAATTATCCATAAATGCCAAGAGTTTATCCAGGACAGAAGGCATCAACAACCACACAAAGCAATAGTTGTAACCCTGATGAAACTCTGACAAGCAATTGCCCTGATTTTCCCTCGAGTCTTCTTCTGAATGAACAAGGTAGTGTGTTCAAGAACTCTACATAAAAGTGGAGTAATCTCTGGTCCAAGGGAAGGAACTCTAAAGAGAAATGATCTCCGCATTGTAAAATATGAGTGACATCCCTTACCCGCAAACAACTTTTGGTTTTAAAAGTTTTAAAAGTTGCTGCTATGTCGGTGGCAAAGTGTGGATAACCGTATCCTGTAACTCTGCTGCGGAAATGACAGTATGTCAAGAATGAGTTTAGAAAAAAACCCAGTAGTATAATAATGGTTCAAAATTGCCAAATAAACAAGTCTTACCCCCATCCGGTACGTCCATCTCCTCCATGTTGCTTAGGAAATCTTCAGGAGTTCTTGGAAGGTTGTAGCCTGTTCCCATACCTCCTGCCAGGAAATTTACCATCGGACACTTTACAACCCACCATAAGGCAACCAACACATGGTATCCATCACTCACAATCACAACTTCCCATTCAAGCTGCAGTGACAATCACTGTTTAACACTTTACCATCCACAACATATAACACCAGGAAAGTGACATGTATCTAGTACGAGTTGTGTACAAACTGTAGCTTTCGGAGCACAAGCAAGCAACACCTCATAGCAAGTTTCCTCCCACATCCCAACTGCTAATCTAAGAAACTGCAAGAAGAAACAAACATATGACAGCCCTTCATCCCATTCCCTTGCCATATTAATTTTTTTTTAAAGGTGCAGTCTGCTCAAATAAAACCTGGTAGAGATCGCAAAACCATTGTGAATGAGTAAAAGAGCGTTATATTCCGTTCCCATAAACGCATAAAAACACTAAACTCCATGCATGTCGCATTTTATGACACAAATTGCACTGCACTATTTCCCGAAATGTGTCTGCTGCTTGTCAGCAAGTCACGTGACCCTATGACATATTTCCCAGAGAGCTAAGAACCTACAGTCTCGATCAGCACAAAGATCCAACGTGGCAACGTGTCAGAATGCCAACCGAATGTGCAGATGATAACATTTAGACACATTACTTCAAACTTTATGTATAAAAGTGTACATTTTGGGTATATTAAGCATCACATACTTATAAAAGTGCATTTTGCCACTAAATCTGCCTTTAAAACCTTTTACATCTGAAACTATGGCTTTTCGTGGTTGTTCATGGCTTTTTGGTCTTTCACAGGATGCCAGCAGACATTTAGATAAAAATTAAAAACAAGGGAACTGAACCAAGCTAGAAATGGAACGAAGACAAAGACAATCTATGTTTCGGGGCACTACCCCTTGATCAGGATGACACAAAAACAACGAAAAACATAAAAAGAAAAAGAAAAGGACTTAGCTTCAGTAGATGTGGCGCGTGGGCTGGATAGCAGGAAAATGACCAAGGGACAGTGTGTAAGAGGCGTCAAAGAGGGGCAGCCAATCGCAAGGTGGGTAGAAAGGGTAGAGAAGGGGGTGGAGAGTGGGCGTGGGAGAGAGAAAAGCACGGGTAAGGGGGCATCAGTGAGTGAGAGAGTGGGAAAGAGAGGGAGAGGAGAGAAAAAAGTAAAAGAGGGAGAGAAGGAGGGGTGAGGGGGTTAAGGGAAAAGGAGGGAGGTGGAGGGTCAGTGTTTAAGGTTGAGTCCAGTGGGTGCTATGGTGCCAAAATGGGTAATGAAGTAGGACTCCATATTCTTATGGTCAATGGAATCGCCCTTCACTTTCCAGATACCACAGACCCTCATGTTGTCGGCTGTGTGTGGGGGTGTGCTGAAATGACATGCAGTTGGTGTGCTTCTGCAGTGTTTAGTGTCAGCTAGATGTTCTGTGAAGCGGGTGTTCAGTGTGCGTTCTGTCTCACCGATGTAGAATAAAGTGGGACAGAGGGTGCATGCGATGGCGTAGATGATGTTGCTGGTGGTGCAGGTGAAGTGGCGGAGCTGCACAAAATGTTGATTGCAGACTTACCCAGACCGCTGTCTGCACTTTCCTGGCGGGAGTGATGGTCGGTGCTGCCCGTCTGCCCAAGGAATGGGTCCGTGACTGTCGTCATATCTGTAGCATCTGGCGTCTCTCCTCCTGCCCCTAGCTGAATCATCATTTCCTGGCACAACAAGCAGAGTGCCTTAAGCATGGTTACTCAACCAACAATTTCTTTCTGACCCTACAGCAACCACAGAATTTTTACCATATTTACTCCAATAACTTCTTTCAGAGCCTACAACATGTCAGAACAGCTTCCAAACTGTGATGAAAGCCACCAACGACTTCTCTGTTTATAAGTCAGGCACTCAAGAAAGAGCCTGGCGAATCACACTCAGTCTTGGCCCAAGCTCTCATGACCATACCTGTCTGGCCAACTCTTCCTGTCGTTTCTTTAATAGTTCTTTCTCCATCTGTAGCTGTTTCAACTTCAGTTGCCGTTGCTGCTCTGCTGTCAGGGGGCCATGCTGAACAGTGGGCACAGGAGGAGAGCTGGCGCTGCTGATGGGACTACGCATGTGAGGTGAGGGCTGCTGCGGCTGCTGCGGGCTTGCACCCAGAGGTGCTGGTTGCTGTTGTGGATGCAGCCGCATAGCTGGTCGCTGCTGGCTAGAAGCTGCAAAGCATATGCAAAAGATGAACGATGCATCAGGTTAGGCTGCACACAGCACTCGTACTAATCATAATGCTGTTCTGGTGAAGGGTAAAAAATTATCACTAGCAGTGTTACTGCTGGTTTGGCAAAGGAAACAGCTATTCACTGGCTGAAAAACAATGTTCCAGAGGTGCTTACAAGTTTCTCTGCAGCTAAACGTGTTTGTCTAAAAGCTTGACTTGAGTGCCACAAGACCTTAGGGCCAAGGGGGGAGTCATTTTCAGTAGTTTTAAACATAAATATTCTCATTTGGGGAAATGGATGGCCAAGTGATTTGAGTGCTGGCCTCTGAATTTTAAGGCAATGATTCAATATCCATGCACTGCATCCCACTTCCCCCAGGTGGGAATGAGTATCAGATCCATGAGTCAGGGAAGGCAAGGCAGCGAGGGAGAGATGGGCAACAACCTCACGATACTGGCCCACAGAAAAGTGGGGACCTCATACAACCCACTCCTCTACAACCTAAACACAGGTCATGGGACAATCTTTAACCTTTACTCCCATTGTGTATCCCAATTAGTTTCTGAATTTGACAGACATATGGAGAGCTTTCAGATGCTTGATTTAGCAGACTCAGGGGTCACCCAGTCTTCAAGAAACAAAATTCAAGGAGTTTTGAAGGGTATGACAGACAAACTAAAGGACCTGTGAAGCCAGTGAAGAGAATTTCAGCTTTAACACATCAGGTGGTGAGCAGAAGTCTTCCATGCTTATACTGGATGCTGCTGGACTGTTCTCGTCCATCATTTTTACCATAGAGACATCTGTGCCAGCTTTATCATCACAAGGTTTACTCTTTGTTGACATGGATAAGAGAAAACTGTCTAAAGGGACCCCTGGGTTACTGGCTTTTAACAGTTTTTGATGTTTCTTGTCCTTTGCATGACTGGTAAGTGCTGATTCACCTTTAACTGGGATGTATGTGCGACTAGCTGCAGCTGTCATCTGTCATTAGGTATGTGCACGTGCAATCTACATACTCCCACACCACAGGCCACATGCTACAACTCATGGTCATACAGGGATCAGCTTGGCAGAAAAGGAAGATGGGTCAATTGACCCCTTCTACCACATTTTGATAGGACAATAGTTTAATGACATGCAGTAGCATCCACAATAATGAAAAAATATTATACTGCTTCACAGATAAACATCAAAATTAAATATCTGTGAGAGAAATAATATAAAGGCTTGCCAGCAATGAAATGTCGAAAGTTAAAGAAGACATCATGTTTATGATCAGCCAACTTCAGCTTCTGGCAACCAACTACTGACCGCTTCACATTTGTATGTAGGCATATGTGATTTTTTTTCTGTGTTTGGAAGGAAAGTGCTTCCACCTCCCAGCAATTCTGTGTGGTCCATGAGTGAGAAGAGTGAACAGTTTTGTTTTCTTTAGACGAATGAAGCAAACACTAAGGATGCTTACGAATAGATGGGTGGAACCAGCTCGTGGTTCGCTCTATGTGGTTTATGAAATATATCTCTCCTTCTGGGGTGAATGCCCGTTCCCATCCTACGGGCAGCGGCAGCTTTGTGATGTCCATGGTGCTTGGGGGACTTTGAGTCCCAGAGGCTGGGCTGCCTGGTTGCTGGGGTGAGCCCATGTTGCTGGAGGGGTGAGATTTGCGAGGGTCCTGCCATGTGGTGGTTTGTAGGACATGACTGCAACAGGAAAATACTAGCTTTAAAAATTCAAGCAGACAACTTAATCTGGACTTATTTTAGTTAAATGCAGAAAGAAAAAAGAAGGTGGTTTGATGAAGATGTACCCACAGGTGTAATACACAAGATTCATTCATGATTCTCAAAACATGCAAGACTCTTTGCTCAGACTTTACATAGTTAACAAAAAATTTGAAAGATTCTGCATAGGTAAAGTAAAACATACATTCCTTATTAATTAAAATGTAGTGATTTTTTTCCTCATTAAACAGTTGTGATTTCTTTCAAAATCAAAATCAAATGACTGGTTCTTCACTTAGAATTTGATAATTCCATGTCAGCAATCAAGGCCATCATTCTTATACACAGGCATAGAAATTCATTGTATTTTCCGATTCCCAAGGTTTGTTTTACTGTCTAAAGAAAGTTTCAATGAGAATAATGTTCATGTGTAAACACAAACCAAATGGCACAATAAAATGGCCCATGCCAATCCATGCGTTCTAACCACTCTTGCCCTGATTTGCAATACTGTTTTGAATTTGTTGCTTTTGCAATAACCATTAACAAAAATGAGCACTTTGACTTGCAACTAAATCATGGGGATGGAAATGACTCATGGGAATGGTGAGTGAAAATAAGGATACCCCAACACAGGTTCAGTCAATATTATGTGCATGCGTGTGTGTGTGCGCATGCATGTGTGCGGAGGGGTGATCACAGGATTTCTGGTTACCCCCCCCCCTCCACACAAGCACACCCCCACTCTCTAACTTGTGCTTTGTCATGCACAAACTAGCATACAGAAATACATGCACATATAAAGGAGGCCTGATAGTGATACGTCACAGTTAATGCTATGAACTGCTGAATGCTCAGGTCACACCAGCATCTGAAGACATAATCCATCTTCCTTCACATCTTCTCACATCACAGTGTTGTGTTAGAATATTGTTTTATGTGCCTACCGACATTTCTTCAATCTGTTTTGCTTATCAATTTCAACATCACATTTTAGTAGTAACATCCCACTTTACTGTAAACATTAGCATCCTACTGTCCTGAAATTGATCTCATAACCGTTTTAACAAAATGAGAATTTAGTACTAAGTAACAAGCTTTATTTCCCCCACCCCTCCCCACATTCAGTGCACATAGAAACAAAGCAAGTGGCTACAAAAAATTGCACATTTCTATCTTTGGGTCTTCTGTTTTATTTGGGTCAGTCAAATTTCTGGTATCTATTGCATTTCCAGTTTTCAGTCTTCCTTCACACCCCTGCAACACAGAGTGAGTGTCCCCAACTGAACTGGGCTGCCTGGCAAAGGACACCTGACAGCACTGCACAGCAAGGGAACTTGTCAGTTGTTACCAGGGTTCCAAGGTGATTTTTAAACAGAGGAAATGCCTTTCACCGACCACACAAACCCTGCTGAACAATGACTAGGCCACATACACACTCACACAAGAGACAACAACAGCTGTGTTTTTAAAATCTTGGCACACTGGCCCTGGTCATGACAGGAGACACATAATACATACACCAGCTGTGGCTGAGCAGTTGAAAAAAAAATCCCCTAAGCAAGTGCACCTACTGAGGCTAGCTGCATTCATATGTCCACGTTAAAAGGCTTAAAGCAAATAGCAGCATTGGGGCACCACCAGCCGTCTTATATTCACATCAATCTTCAACCACACAAAATACCTGCTGTTACCTGGTATTACCATTACAGTAACAGTATTAATATATACAGATCTTCTCTACCCCTCCCCTCCCTGAACATCATGCCTTGCTCCATCTACCAACTAGAACAGATGCTGTAGGTCTAGTACAACTGATCAAAATGACGTGCAGAATATACAGCTGAACATATGATTTGAAGCAGTCTGACTCTCTCGATATATTGTGTTCATCTAGATGGCTCCACATCTGCCAAGGGAAAAATCTCCATGGTCCTTCGTCTCTTGCAACTAATGGGCTCATCCAGACGATGAGAAGAATCAAACAAGGCTGCTTGTAATAAAAGCTTCCCAAGCAACGTCTAGACTAGACCTTTTCGGGGTCTGGATAGCTCAGTTGGGAGAGCTGCGGACTAGCAGGTGGAAGGTTGCTGGTTCGAATCCTGGTGTGGCCAAGGATTATTTCCTGGAGTTAAACATTGTGCTAACTCCATTCGGCCATTTCCCTGCACATTAACCTGCCTGCCTGCACTGACCATCTTACTGCAGCCATCAGTCTGGTGGTTCTTTCAGTGTATAGTTTAGTAAAAGGATCCATCCCCCATAGTGCGAACCCGCCGTGATATAGCCTTAGTTGCTGGCACGGCGTTAAGCCCAAATACCACCACCCCATAGTGCGACATCACTGCGAGGCGGAAGCACTGTCCCTCTAAATAACCACCACCAACCACCACCACCACCTCTAGACTAGACCAGGTAGATGCACGTGCTCTTGCCTTCCATCCTCATTTGCCTGTAGGTATGTAAACTGTGCAACATATACCTACCAGCACCACATCCCCAAACAATGAACGCATATATTTACAAATTCAAGTACCATATCCATACCCACAGTGTTCCACATTCTGCCCCTCACCTCCCTCCCTCCCTAAATCTTTGCCTTGCAAGTAAGTTTTAGGCTTTTTTTTAAAAAGGGGGGTTTAAACAAACACTACTAACAGCAATGGTTGCACAGCAACACAAAGCTCTCACAGATTATGCAGTGTAGGCTGAAAATCAACTGTCAATTACACCAACAAAGCACTACTGTATCTTGAAAATCAAGATTCCAGTTGGCAAACCTCACTGGGAGATCCACTTCCCTTTATTTACACTCCTGTGCTGCCTTCTTATAAAGATCACAACAACAGATGCATGTCGTTTTACTCGTTATTTGTAGTTGTTGGCTTGTTGCTAGAAGCAGCTTTAAAGGCAAGTAGCTAACATAGTAACAATGTGCCTCTGTAGATTTGCTGACCTTCTTAACATGTAACATGGAAGTGCGAAGTACAAACCAATGTATGGCACAGATACATTTCTTTACTGACTTTAGACATTTTAGATTCAATTTTACACATGGTTGGTTGGGGATTTTTTTGTTTAATGTTCTGTCACAAACTAGGAACATATCAAAGGACAAAGTTGTGTGAGACAAGGTGCTGCCACACCTGGGACTGCTGTGGCAACACAGGCTTCAGTCCCCACCAGTCACCTTATACTGACACCGGGCCAACCAGTCCCATGACACTAGGCCAACCAGTCCCATACTGACACACACTGGGCCAACCAGTCCCAGTAATGCTCCTTATACTTAATGCCAGGCATCTGGCAGGGCAGCCAGGTTACTTTCTGTGGGTCTGCATGGTGAGTGCCATGCCCCTCCCCCCTCTTCCCTGACCCATGGGTCGGGTCCCCATTCCCAGCTGAGCCTGCTAGGGAAGTAGGGTGGGGTGCCGTGCATGAGTATGAAACCTCCATCTTCAAGTGTGGAGGCCACCGCTCTAACCACTGGGCCATCCTCTAGTCTACACTAGGACAGAGACTCCAGGTACAATCTCACTGCAGTAGCTAGGTAGTTATAACATTGCTCCCTCTGAAGCTCACACTTGCTGTGACCTTAGTGGTAAGTGAAGACAGTCCGTGTCCATGGATATACCGTGCCATTAACTTCTTTGCATCCACAAATGTGCATGGCGATTATCTGAAGGCTTGTGATCTTGCAAATACATGTAGATTGTTGTCGTTCACTCCTTGCTTGGGAAATAATTTGTTAGGAAATAATGTCATCTGGGGGAAAATTACACTCTCGCTCTTCTGTATTGGCTGTAAACATACATAATATACAGCAACTGTTAGTAATTTCCTCCCTCTTGGTAGTGAAGTTGGTAACTTGGAAAAAAAAAAAGGTGGCCAAACATACCATTAGTCCCTTCCACCCACATACCCCAGCCCTAAAAAAACAGCAATGCCTTTCAACAGCATATACTATATTACTTATTAGTAGATCTCAGCAATATACACATAAGTTAAGAGTTACACAAATATGAGTTAAACAATTATCTTGGCCAAGACCCCAGAGTCCATCACATTCTACAGCTGGCATTTCATTACTGAGGGGTGCAAGGTGACTCCAGTTAACAGACAGCTGTCATATTAGCATGGCAATGCCAACCACTGAGTGCTTGATGTTTAGCGCTCAATCAGCAACTATGGTTTCATCACACCATACAGCAAAATACAGGTGCCACAACCACTGCATACATGTCAAGTGTTACAGTTTTCACTTAATTGCTATACTTTTTCATCATGAATAAGCTGCTACGGCGCAGCACCGATCTTCTACAGGAAATGTAAAAAGCACGGTTTGCATGGTGGGAAAGGGTTACAGAAGTTTCGCTCCATGCCTCACCACCCCAAAAAGCTGTCTCACTGCTCCAAATCGTCCCATGCCTAGGTGCTCCAATAAAGTCCTGTAGTTACTGCTCACAAATACCACAAAGTTCTCGCTAACTATTATTATTCTTGTGACATGCTGAAAACATGTTTTAAAACGTTTTTCATTAGCATCGCAAAAATGAGCATAGATGCAGCCCTACGAAAGTCCACACAGATAAGAGAAAACGCAATCAAACACAATTCAAGGTTTAAATAACAATTTCTGAGGGAAAATGTGATGCCAAATTGGACCTTTATAAGGATTTGATGTTTACTATTATTATATCCCAAATTTACACTTAATTATGGAACATTTGTGTTCGAAATGTAGCATCTTCTGTACTTCCATGGACTTTCACAGGACCACTGGGCACATTTTTGCAATGCGAGTGAAAAACATTTAAAAAACGTGATTTTGGCACGTCACAACAATAATAATAATTAGCTAGAACAAAGTGGTAAGTTCATTGGACAGGGTTTGTACAGGAAATTCATAACAAAATTCCCAAACTTTTCCCAAATATAGCGCAACAGTCTAGGAGGCGCAACGGCATTCATAACAGCATTCAGAATTGATCGCACACGCAAAAGTTATGCCGGTTACACGTGTAGCTGAGGCAAAGCAGTACTGCAGGCGGCAATCAAACTGAACGCATTACAAGAGTGCTTTGGGGAGGGGGGACGAAAAACACGGATCGGCCTTTGGATTAGTCAGAGACTCGGATTTTTTGTTTTTCTCGAAACTTTTTTATCCTCGGAGCGCCGATCGCAGTTCTCGGAAATCCGCGGAGAGTTCTCCAGCCTGAAGATTTCAAAGACAATTTGCAATTTTGCTTAAATTTTAAAGACTTTCACAGACTTGAAATCACCCCCTCAAAATCCAAAGACTTTCCAGGATTTCAAAGACTCGTGCGAACCCTGTTGGAGCACTTAAAGTGAGGGTAAACTCTCCATGGCAACTTTGTACGCATAAATAGAATCAAATCTGGGGAATCGCGTGGCACTAGTCATTTTACCAGAAGATCGACCGATCAGTTACTATTTTAATCGAAAGTTCTGCATTGAGGAGACTGACCTAAAAAAAAACACCCCCGGAACAGCCGAATCGAGACTCACGACATCACCAGGGTAACAACAAAGACGGCATGCCATGGTCATACGAAACCCCCGCACAGCCACCAACAGCCACGGTCTAAATAAAAGGTTTTAAAAGTATATCAAGCATCAGAATGCACTTTTTCTGAATTATCTGATGCATAATATGCCAAAAATCGACACTTGAGTACGTACATTTTAAATATTTGTGTCAGTACAGTTATCGTCTGCTTGTCTGCCGTGTAATACCAAACACTGGAAAAGCCACGAACAGCCACCGAAATCCATGGTTTTAGGTCTAAATAAAAGGTTTTAAAGGTATATCAAGCATCAGAATGCACTTTCGGAATTATTTGATGCATAATATGCCAAAAATCGACATTATTTGTGTACGTACATTTTACAGATTTGTGTCAGTATAGTTATCGTCTGCTCGTCTGCCGTGTATACGAAATACCGAACAGCCACCGAAATCCATGGTTTTAGGTCGAAGCAAAAGGTTCTAAAGGTATATCAAGCATCAGAATGCACTTTCTGAATTGTTTGATGCAAAATATGCCAAAAATCGACACTTGAGTAGAGTACATACATTTTACAAATTTGTGCCAGTACAGTTATCGTCTGCTCGTCTGCCGTGTATACGAAATACCGAATAGCCACGAAAAATCATGGTTTTAGGTCTAAATAAAAGGTTTTAATGGAATATCCAGCATCAGAATGCACTTTCTGAATTATTTGGTTATAATATGCCAAAAATCGACACTTGAGTACGTACATTTTACAGATCTGGTCTTCTGCCGTGTATCATTCCATTTCGAAACCCCAAATACGGAATAGCCACAATTCAATCGGTATAGCACGTAGGAGAACGGATAAGCTATTATCAAAATATACTTTTATAAGTTTCTGATGCATAGTATACCAGAAAAAATCACAGATGTATGTAGCTTTTGAAGGTATGTGTTTGAAATGTCATCGTATCCTTGTCTGTCGAGATGCACGAATAGCCAAGAACAGCCATCAAAAGCTACGGTTTTAGGACTAAATAAAAGGTTTCAGAGAATGCACTTTTATAAGTATTGATGCATAGTATGCAAAAAAATGACACTTTTTAAGCTCCTGTAAAGACTTGTGACTGAAATATTATCATCTTTTTTACTGGTGTTTGTTCCGCATATTTCCCCCATTTTGATCTCTCTACTCAAACACCGCCAGTTTCTCACAAAGCAGAAGTGAAGATACCCTGTTGACGTCACACGGGGAGGGGACATAACCGATGTCAAGTTTTCCAGATACATGTTCACAGAGTTAACTTTTTGCACTTTTTTGTTCACTTTTAATATATAAATAAACGTCATACTGAAAGTTTACCTCGGATAATGACGTTTTCTTGTCCTTTCCCATGTGTTAGTGCAGTATAAAAGGGTTGTTAGGTTTGAGTGTACACTCTCTTTAAGCTTGAGTGATCCTAACATGATCTTGGGGCGATGGTACAGCTGTTGGGGGGGGGAGGGGGGAGGCAAGGGCAGATCGGGCTTTGGGGTGAAATGTCCAGCACAAATGGGAAACTTCTGTTTGTTTTCTTGTCAGCTGACAAATGGCACAGTTGTGAGACCGAAGGAATGTTTTTGTGTGCTCTAGCGTGTATGCAGGAATCTTCTTTCCCCCAATTTTTGACTTGTCAGCTGGTGACTGGTGCAGTGAAAGCCGACAGAACAATTTTGTGCAGTCCGGTCTGTAGGTGGAAAACATTTTTGCTTTCAGTTGACGGACTGCATGCTCTGTTCAACAATTTAGTTACTAAACTCATGGACCTAGTGAACATTTTGGAACTTCCCCATCTCTGGTCATGAAAAACCAGGTCACTTTTGGTTTTACATGTTAATGCTGGTGGGGAAGGAACCTCTATGGGCCTGTGGCACATAGCTGAGTCCCCAACATTCATCCAAAAGTGTAGGCAGCATTTGCAAACCAGCCACAAATGGGTGTGTGACAATCTTCATCCACAAGTGTGGGTGACATTTGGAATCTTCAGTTGAATGTGTGAGCAACACAGCCTTCAGCTAAAAATGTCTACCAAACTACATATTTACAAATACATTTTAAAAAAATCACTTTCCAACTGCTTTTCTACAGGCAGCTCTGAACACAACTGTAAAATGTATCCGCTATATCTTCCTTCTACAGATATTCCTTGTTAGAAAGTTATTTTAAGAGCCATCAAGCCAGCTACTGCCAACACCAGATAACGAAGACAGAAGAGCAATCTATATTGAAGTGGTAAAGCCTTTTCCTAATGCTGATATTAGGTTTATTTTTATTTAGGATATGTTAGTACTAGTAACGACTTACTAGTATCCAAATACTTCTTTGACATTTTCCCAGATCTTCCGACTTGTATGATGCTGCACAGACCTGCCCTCATTACAAAGCCTAGTTCAATTTCCAGTACTGGCAACAGGAAGGGGTTCCTCCTATATATGAATGTAGTTCACATGCTCTCTGTCCTATGAATCTCACGCATGTACCATCTGCACACCACATCTGCAGGAAAACACTCCTACAGCGTTACAAGGTGTAGGTTCTACACCCAGGTCTGAGACTCAATATAAGTGCACGTCTGAATCCCAACCAAACATCTGCAGCTTCTTCTTTAGTAAAATGTAGTTCATGAATAAATGTCTAATAAAAGCAATAACATAATGGACAATGACTGGTACAAATAATGCTAACTGATCTCTTTATCATGCATGACATTAGCACCATACAATTGTGTCACTCATGAACGCGCTTTTGAAAATGAAGACCAAACAGCATGTGACTGTGTAGTGCACATGATGTGCCACTCAACTGTTGAATGCATGCACATGTGTGCACTTACAGATTGACAGCTGAAAGAGTTTTATGTCACATGCACACAAAGGCAGCGGTGACCAATTATAACTATATAAGTCTGACCATCTCCCACCAAATGAACTCGGTCACTTGCATTCAGAAGAGACTGACTATAATATACACCAACAGAAGGAAAGAATGAGAAACACAAAAACATTAGCATTCACACACCTAACCAGACAGATCACTTCTTGGGCTTTCTGGTGTGGAAACAGTTGCCATGTTCAAAACTTGGTGAAAATCCACAGGATAACTCAGTAATATCACAAGTGCATGGGTGATTATCACATCACCCTATGAAATTTAAAGTGACACTGGAAATAGAGAAAATGCTAGGATGTCTTCCAACAAGTCAAAGGTCACTGGCTGGCCTTGCTAATAAAACTAATGGTCTAACGGTACAGGCCTTATGAGTGACTGGCTGTTAACAGTTATATGCACTACATGGCTTAATATTTTTTAACTTTTACTTTTAGAATATTCATCTAAATCATAGACTTCAAATATGCCAGGCTCAAAGGTGCCAAATTAAACCCCCTCCCCTCCATCATGGAATTTCTGTCATAACAATGAAAGAAACTAAATTTACCATGATCAAAATCTAAAGGGTGAAGCATCCAAGTTGACTTGCATTTTAACTAAGACACAATCTCTAAAGAATGTATTAAGTACTATAAAGCTAACACAGTAATAGGATGGGGACGAATAGCGACCAGTGTATTGGAAATAATAACCAAATAATTGATAAACCAGTTAATAAACCAATTTAAAATACAGGAAATATCTATCAACACAAGCAAAAACATGCAAGTTGTCAGACAGTCTTCCCAATAAGCCTTTGTCGGTGGGTTACTGAGTTATTTTAGACATCTCAGCAGCTTCTATAGCAAGTAAGTTCTGCTCCATTTCCTGTACCTGATGCATGCTATCATTTTCCAAACAACTTCTGAGAGCATAGTTTTTAACAACCATACCTTTCAGCCATCTTTGACGAACGGCTTCTAAAGTGAAACCTCCCTCCACATAGTACTGATTGTTAAGAAGTATGTTCCAGTGGTTAAGAAACATAGTTGTGGAGAAAAGGTGATTCCTATCAATCACCGAGTTGCTGAATGTGGGAAAAACAATTTCAGAAGATTATTTTGGGCTCAGGGAGGAAGGGGAAGGGAAACTCATGACTCATATAGGATCCTTTGTTTTCATACTATTTTTAACGCTGATATTGTGACAAATTCAACAGTGTTCTCAGAAATTTGCTGTTAAAAATACAATTTATTTCAATATCTTTTATTATATGAAAATCTACTTTCCTACATTAAAAGATATGCCTCAAAGCTTCCCTACCTCCCCTGCTTACTTCGTAGACAAAACTAAGACTCTCCAGGAGAAGGTTTTGAGCAGACATCTTAGTAGGCAAATGAACCCAAAAACCTAGTGTTTGATGTCAATCCCCATCACAATACAGCCCTTGTGCAAAGTATCAGTCGCTCACCTCTGTCAGCTAGCCCAAATCATTAGGTGGATAGACCGAAACATTGGTGGCTCACTACCTGGGGCACCAGACCCTCCTGTCTGCTGCCACAATGGGCAAGTGATATTTGTCAATTTATCAGCATACATCACTGCTCAATTGATGGATACAAATGCGATCAGCCAAACGCAAGTGGGCCATTGGAGCTGAAGGTGTATGCTGTTTGCAAATACAAGTGGTCTACCATTGGCCATTTGAGTGGAAGTTTTACTTTTACTGTCAACCGCGAATTGATGTAAAGATGCTAAAAACATGCCATTGTAGCACCGGGTATAGGGTGCTGAATATTTGATACACTTATGACCGTTGCGCTGACAGGCGGTGACTTGAAAATTTTTGTTAACCGAAAGCCGCTTGCTGGCAAGGGATATCACTGGGGTTTTCCTGTACTAGAATAATTTTCTATAGAGTTCCTTCCCTTGAACCACAAAATTGGTTCTCAGAGTTTATGACAAGACGACGACATCAGGAAAAATCGGCGCAGGTGCTTATTACAGTTTCATCAGGATTACAACTATTTTTTTTAGTGTGCTTGTTGATGCTTTTCATCCTGGATAAACTGGCAATTATGGATAATTTCCACAAGGTATTATGGATTACAAGTGCTGCAAACAACAGTAATAGGCGAGTGTTTGGTGTCAATGAGACTTTTTCAAGACTGTGTTTGCATTCACTTTCTTCCACACAGCGTCAGCAACAGACAGATTTTAAGTAGGCAAAGCCTTTTTCCACTCTATCTTTCCAACAACATTCAAATTATGTTTCTAACTTAAGTTTTTTTTTACAATGTTCTAAAAATTGGCAAAAATTGCCCCAAAAGCTGCGATTTCACCTATGTCACACATTGTAGGATGCCTGATGCAATTGAGTTAAGACTAAGTGGTTTGAATTTTAGCGAGGCAAGGAGACCTTGATAGATCAGGTTAGTACTGTAGCTTCAGCAAGGTGCAGAATGTTTGGACTTAAAAGTTCAAAACACCCCTTCAACTGACAATGATCAGAAAAGAGAAGAGAAAAAGAAGGATTAGATAAACACCACCTGTTGTGTTAAAAAAAAAGATGGCTTTGTTTTTTGCTGCTTAATGTCCAGTCACAAATAAGATGCACACAAGGATGATGATGTTTTATGCTGCCACGCCAGGACTGCTGTCGCAACACAGGCTTCAATCCCATCCAGTCACATTATACTGACACCGGGCCAAACAGTCCTAGTAGTGTTCCCTGTAGCGCCATCTGGCGGGGCAGCTATTGAACTGCCAATTCTTAAGCATTAGGTATGACCTGTACAGGATGTGAACCGTTGACCTCCTGCCTTGAAAGCACTGGCCTTGTTAGACTACCAAGGTGGTCTTTAAAATAACACCAACACTGAGAATGCAGGTAGCTTTTCATACTTTGCTATTTTCTTGTACATCCAGTTCACTGACACATGTTATGCATGATCATTATTGCCCCTCCACTCGCTGAACCATCCATTTGTTCCTTGCTAACTTGCATCTTCTCCCATCTTTTGCTGAATCAGATATTATATGCAAACACTTGCTGACTCCTCCCTCTCATTCTGCTTCTCTCCCCCCCCCCCAAGTTAAGAAAATTGGAACTGTATGGTATACTGTCATATCTACATATAAGGTTTGTGTTGCTATGCTCACTATGTGATATTTAACTCAGCAAATGTGTAACCCCATGTCTTTATCGAATATATCTTTGGTAACTCATCAAATGTGCTTCATGAATGTTTTCCTTCACCAAATGTTTCCCTACATCAATCATCGAATGTGGTTTGTTTAAAATAATTTTTGTTCATTAGAAAAATCTTTTTTGTCTCCACCACCAGAGTAATTTAAATTAACAGTAGCTAACCTTCCGGATATGTGTAGTCCCACACCAAGGGCTGTCAAAGCCCATTGCAGACTTCATGGAACCACATATGCAGCCCGAACTGGCGATTCAGCTACTTCTGGATTAATTGCTTCTGATTACTCTGTTAAAGTGTTATTATACCAATCAAAAGCTATTCCACCAGCACACCACCACTGCCAGTTACCTAGTACATTAATAGGTACCCCCATGATTATTACGCATAAGAAGAATTGCAGGTTCACACTGATAAATCTGTCGCAATCTCACGAAGAACATGTCATTTGAGGACAAGCTGAATCAGTGAAAGTAAATGGAACGTTTACAGAATATTTATAGGATGTTTAAAAAAAATTCTACCACTTTTTTGTACCAGTCAATCCCTACGTGACCTTTGATGTGCATTTTACCCAATTTTATGAGTCATAATGAATAATTAGGTGAATTTAGTGCATAATTGAGAGCTGTGTTTTTTTTATCTGTCCTTCTGACCTTCAGCCTTTTTTTTAAAAACAAAAGTTACTCCTTGACTGTAGAGGGAAAATCTGGTCTCTTTGCTTTCTTACCCATTCATGATTCATACAATGATGAAGCAACAACAGGATAATCCATATTCTGGGCAGCCCCACGCGCCATTTGGGCATCAAAATTTAAATCGGAAACCAACCTATTGTGATGTATCCTGATAGAATGTGCCAAGTCACGCTCTTTCTCCAAAGGATGAACATTTTATGATACACGGTCATTAACATGTATCCACCGAGTTGCACATGGGTGCAACTGAGAACAAAAATAGAAAAACAGAAATGGTGGGGTACTGGGGCAATGCCCAGGGATCTGCAGGGCAAAGCCCCCTGGAAGCTGGAGAAGTGTCAAAGGTTAACAATAACATGTATTTGATGTGTCTTGCTGCAATTTTGGTGTTTAAAAACCCGTTCCTCTCTGACCATGCTGCAAACATGGTGTTTATTACTCAAAGGCAATACAGTATACAGCTTTAGATGGGTACTTTTAGGCAATAAACACTGGGAGCTGGAAATGGAGCAATAACTTATTCGCAACACTGACATGACTTTGCCACTGGTAATAATCATTGCTGTAATTTTAAAAACCAGAGGTCGAAGTGACCCTCTATACCCTGAAGTTTGAGGGTCAGTTGGTAACAGAGCAGGGACAAACCTGCAAAATTTCTGCACTATTCTTGAATTTTTGTGCATAAATTGCCCCTGATTGTGCATTACCAGGAGCTCTGATCATCTGAAAGTTGTATCTGTAAACATGCACACGACCACTTTCCCGACACCAGGGCTGCATTTAAGATCATCTTGCAGCTCTGAATAACTGGATTTTTTATGTCCAAAATGTGTACCACTACAGAACTGAGTTAATACGCTCAATAAACGTGGCATCACTTTCTTCTGACAAAGCAAAATCACAGTGGTGGCTACACTGATAATTCGATGGTTCTAATGAAATTGAAATGGACCAACCCCAGAGATATTTATATTATTTCAGGTAACAGCAAACAGCTAGGGACATCTTCCAGTACATTTTCCTCAGCAACGCAAAAGAAAAAGAACAAACACTCTCACGTGCTGTTACTATTACAACAGCATGCCTCCCCCCCCCAAACAATCCCAGCCACAGTGCCAGTCCTGGATTTTAAACGGAAGACGTGAAGAATTAGCTCACACACTGCTCCCATAACTCCAGTATTCTACTGAACATTCTAGTTCTACAATGGTAATTCTAGGGTGTTAAGTAAATTCCAGCTCAAAAAAGGACTTAGAAGTATTAAGCAGGCAATGCATCCTAACACAATCTTCACCACTAAGTCAAATGTGGGAGCCGGTCTAGTTCTATATGTCCTCTTCTGAGTCAGTTGTGCATTCACGTATGTTCTTCGCCACAGAATTTGGGAGCCAAAAGTTGAGAAATTATCATTACCGTCATATGAAGATCTAGCTCAAGTAGCACACTAGCACCGCACATTTAAATGCAATATATAATATAAGAACATAAAGAAAGGAGTAAACAAGACAATGAAGAGTATCAAGACAAAGTGAAATAAGTAACAATAGTGACAAAATGTACAGCATATCAATCATCATTAGCTGTTTAACTACATCAAGCACAAGCCATGACTGTGACAATGTGTACATGAACCAAACATTACCACATGATTCCTGGTGCACAATTTGCTCAATAACTCAATAAGCAAAGATTTCAAGTGGGTTCTCTTAGGCAATGCATGTATTGTTCTATTTTGTGGCATGACCCTTTCAGCATTATCATGCTTGCAGTTGCCCCTTCAGAACTGTTCTTTAACAACTGTTTTTTCCTGTCGCAGCATTTTAATTCAGGATTTTGTAAAACCTGATTTTACATCTAGCACCAGTCTTTAATGATGGTCAAGAGCACAATGACACTGGTTCAGTGGTTGTGATGGTGCTGGTGATGATGGCTAAGAAAGTGGAACAAAAAGAAAACTTGTAAAAAAAAAGATATAAACTACACTGGTGTTCTGTTGGTACCCCACTTTATATCTGTTGCCACCAATTAAAAAAAAAATGGCTGCCAGCAGAACAGGAAGTCAACACAATAACAAATGTATCACTTCTTGAATATCTTAGACTGTAGTAAGGAATAAAATCACTGTTCTGTTCTTAAATGTTAATTTTAAACGGCAACAGGTTTTTCCAAATCTCCTCTGTCAGCATAACTACTGTAACAACATCTACAAAGGTACAAGACCTGTTAGAAGACATGCAAGCATTAAGACCATAAAAGCCAATGAACACATAAAATCTCCTGGCCAAAATGAAAGAAAGGAAAGAATTTTTAGCATGCGGATGATGCATGAATAATGAACATGCTGCACTGCTAGGACTAGGAGTAAGACCACCATTGCAAAGCTCCACTGGGCGGGACTACCCGGGAGCTAACATAATTAGGTGTTACTAGGGCTTAGCTCAGTCAGTGTGGGGAAAAAAGTAAAAGTAAAATGTACTTCCACACCTAGCCCCACCAACATTCAATTCTGCAATACCACCGCTCAAACATTTTAACACAACAACCGAGTTTTAGTGACAAATATTGGTGGTAGTTCTTCAATGAACAAAACCCCCACATCCTTCATAAAATTTGGGTTTGGCATAATGCAGGATGGTAATTTTTATGTGTATTAAATTGTAGCATTATGCTCAAAATGTGAAAAGACAACGAGAATGAGACCTATTTTCAACCATGGATAGCAGGAAGACACTTTAAAAAATACCAAACACTCTCACTGATTCTTGTCAAGACACCCTAAGACTCAGAAAGTCTTATTCCTAGTCCTGCTCTCAGTTTTCAGGGTATGCAAAATCCTGAAAATACACTCTACAATAACCTACGTTTTTACTTCCTCTGTTTCACACTTACCACAACTTCGAATCATCATCTTTGTACTTTATACAATAGTAAATCACCTTATTCACTCCCCTAAAGTCATACGTTTTCCTATTACTACTACTAGTAATTGCAAACTTTGTTTAGGAACATCACTGAAACTGAGTTTAAAAGATGTCACAAGGGGCTAAGCTTACATTTACACCTCAGTTCCTGTTTTCTGCTTTTAACTCTGCAATAACTGTGTTTACATGACTTACTTAGTAACTACGGATAAAGAGAAAATCTAAAGTAGTAACATGCCAAACTGACACTACCCTCCCTCCATCAAACTAACCAGGGCTGCTAATGAAAAAGTGTTTCAATAACATTGGACCTTTAACCTGAAGATAAAAACTGCACTGTGTACAAGTTTTAATGTACAATTAAGCCACCAGAGTAAAGTTTAAACACTAATGTGCAGACTTGACCTCCATTTGTTACGTTACTGATCTGAATAATAAAAATAATTAGATTACTGATGTGATTTGAATCTATGAGTGAATACATGTTGCCATCTACTAATGAGGTCAGAAATTAAATTTAAATAGTATGGAACTACTAGACTTCACAATGCATGCCTATGTAACACATATTAATGGTGACATTATATTTAAAAATCCTATCACAAGTTTCAATGCTTATGTTACCATTACATCATGCAAAATATCAAGTTCCTGCACACCAATCCTAAATTGTATATATATTCAATGACCACAGTCATTTTCAGAAGCTATCACTATCAAATGATTTTGAAACCCACTGTTCAATTATCCTTTCTTTCAATAACTCAACTGACTTATGACCTCTGGCCTGGTGTAACCAAGACTGAGAAATTAAGACTGAAGTCTTTGATAATGATTATTACAGCTATCTGACTACATCTAACAAAGTTATACTATAACTAGGAACAAGGCCAAAACTTGCTTAAAACTCCTGTGCCTCCCACCCCCTCCAGAACACTGAATCAGTGAATGAAATGACAGACTGAATGAATGATTTATCTTTTCTGTGCATGGAATGCAAAAGAAAGCAAACAATTATGTATACAAATCCTAGTTCCCAGGCTGGTGGAATGGGCTGTTTGCTTACCGCACACACAAGTGGGAGTGTCTGCTTGACCATGTCCACTCATTCAGAATACTGCACACGTGCCCCTGCATGCGCACGCACACACACACACACAGCCTGTGTGCAACCTATGAACACACATACATGCACACAGACACAAACAAGCTTGAAAGCAGCCTATGGCAACCACACATACAAATGTACATGGACATGTGAAGACGATTGTCAACCCTATAGCAATAGTCTTCTTTAATTCCAATGGAATATAGACTGTGGAATATGGTTTTGTACTGTGCAGTTAATGTCAGCTTTGAAATCACCAAGTTCTTGGAAAAACCCACCTCACCCACTGTAAACGCCACCTTTGGTTCTATTCTAGGTGTGTCGAAGTTGGGCAAGCTGCCTTTTGTTTACCCTCGCCTACGCCCACGGACAGAAATATCACGTGGCAATATTTTTTTTATCTACTAGTATTAATGCGTGCTCGAGCTATGAAAATGCACGTTACAGTAGGACAAGTAACTCTCCAAAGTGAAACAGCAATGGGGTTGAGGTGTAACAAAAGAAAAACCCAGCTAGATAATGTAAAGCTGTGTTAAATGAACACTACGACTACAGACAGCTCGCAACACACGACAGTACACACACTAGTGGAGTAGTGCACAAACCGGGCAGTTGAGTTTCTGTTCGTGAGCCGAGCTAGTTAATGACAACCACACGTTCTCAGACACACAGGCTGATAGGCATGCTGCTAAGTAGATCTACTGAGTTCTACGCCTGGTGCACAGCTGCGATGGGGCTGGCGAAGGGCGAGGCAAAAACACCAGTACACGCACACATCTCGCTACCTTTCACTCATTGCTAGTTCCAATATGGCGACACGCTACCTAGGGAGAGAGAAGGGGGGGAAAAAGTGTGAGCAAGAATGGCCAGGTGACTTACTTTAAGAAATACCTTTGTCCTTGTGGGGTCCTAGCCATACCCCATCCTGGGGGTAACGGTTCATCCAGCATATCACAACTGTGCTGGCGAAGGTGTTGTGAGGGCGGCGGGGGTTGGGGGGCAGCCGACAGGGTTTGTTGCAAACTGGCTGGGGAGGAGTGCGCTCTTATGTGGCTGATAGGTCCAACCTCGCCGTACCCGGGAGCCTCGGGACCATTTTTACCATGTCCCATCTGATTTAGTCCTGGCTGCTGAAAAAACGATGCCGGCAGATTTCTGTCTCGTAGTGGAATCGACTTTTTGGCTTCCGCTGCGTGTGGGTCAAAAAGCGCCTCCAAGTCGGAGGCACTGTTTTCACGCACATGAACTACATGCGAGCTCGTCCGTTCTTGAGACATTTTAGCAGGTAAATCTTGACTTTTCCCTCAGAATCACAAACTTCACAAGCTCCAGCAACACAAAACTCACTTTATGTCGAAAATAATCCTGTAAAATCCTGAAGTTTTCCTGGGTTTCTTCGAATGGGAGGACAGCGATGAAAGTTTGCACGAAATTGAGTTCACCCAGACTTGAGCACTGCTCGAGTAACAGGTGAGGGCCTCCGACATAAAATATAGTTCCACATCTGATCCCTATAATTAAAGCTTCTCCTTCCAACAGTTTGCTAGACCTTCAATGCTCACCATCAAAAGTAAAATAGAAATCTGAAAACAAGGCAATTTATTTGTGAGGAGAGGGAGAAGTGAACACTTAAAGTTATCAGTACTGGCGGATGTGCGCGAATGCACAGGCACAGTGACGTCAATTTTCCGCATTTGGGACAGTTCGCCGCAGACGTTGGACGGCGGTTGTCGGGCTGGCTAGTCAGCTGTCAAACTACTAACACGGCGAGCCGCACGACAGATTACTTAAACAGTCACGGTGAAGATCGAAGAGACAGCTGAAGTCTCGTACTTGTTAGACTTTGCAAAAGAAACTCGAAGTAACCCATCTAGGTGCCGCCCTGCCCCTTTCTCCTTATTTGGAAATTTGCGTTATCGAATCTACCAAAGGGCAACTGTCAATCAAAACCGACTTAAGGTTTGGCACAGGTTCAATAAAATAATTGTGCCGTCCTAACTTCTTGAACATCGTTTGAAAACTTTTTGATTAATGTTTGGAAACCTCTGTTATTTAGATTTTGTAAATGCGAAGGCTTTCCTGACCATTATGCAGGGCTTACAGTAAGACGCACGAACCGCGTGCGGTAGCCGCTAGTAAAGGTGAAACACAGTCATCCTTTAAATTTGATGAAACGTTCTCATGGTTCTCTCCCCACCCCTACCCTCGAAGTTTTATAAAGACGTGCGTCTGTGAAGAATAGTCGAGTTAATAAAACCTGAAATTTTGTTAAAAATGGCTGCGTTGGTTTCTTGACTGCTTTCATTAGAATCAATCCAGCCATTTATTTAGCGCATTGGTGTAGGGCTTTGAGACACTACAGGCAACGATTATGTTCTTCTCTAGACCCTACACGCTAATTTTTTTCTGGTCGTGATGCAGTAGCTAGTTTACTAGTGTTGCATCACTGTAATCAGTATTTAAATTGAAAGAATTTTATCGTGCGTTTTTTTTAATTAATACCATTTAATAATACATCTGAGCGTTAACTGTGTTAGCAGATCACAGATAAATAAGATTCTACTCGGAATTGGGCTTTTTAAATGCTCTTTCAAGTTCATCAAAGTTCACAATAAAAAGCATTATTCAGTGCCTTAATGCAATAAGGCTGATTGCACTTTGGTGTCTGGCACATGCAGTTTGTGTTGGGTTTCGCTGAGCCGCCGAGATGACTGTTTAAAGAGGGCCACAAGGTTGCCGTGAGGGATCACAGCACAAGTTTTTGGCGATTCGCAGCTAACAATAATCGAAAAACACTTTTGAAATTGTTTATGGATCTTTTTCAGATTTGCAAAAGTTGTGCGACAAATGCGCTTGGACATGATAAGTAATTTGAAGAAACAGATTTAATTGACCGATATTTGTGAGATAAAAGGCTACAGATAGGGTGACACACCTGACCGACTAAATACAGACTTATACAGTAAGTAAAAATGTACCATAGATTATCTAGCAGATATATCAGACCTAATGCTTATATTCTTCCCATGTGTTGTTGCCCTCTCCTTAAGAGTTACTTTATGTTGCGAATGATTGCCATTACCATAGCAGAATTCGGTGTCGGCCTATTTGTGATTTTTATTTCATTTGCAAATCATGCTCGCTCAAGGAATGGCCTCGCATCTGACCTAGAAAACTGAGACAGTGCACTTTCTGGGAGAACTCACCGGTCCTATTGAACACAACGCGAAAAACGATGTATGGAACAATAAGCTTGTCAAGCAACCTAAATCTTATGTCTTAGCGACCCGCATCTAACGTTTCAACGACCTACACAAAATGTCTCAACGACCCGCATCTAACGTTTCAACCACCTACACCAAATGTCTCAACGACCTACATCAAAGGTCTCAACGACCTACATCAAAGGTCTCAACGACCTACATCTAACGTCTCAACGACATACATCTAACGTCTTAGCGACATACATCGAACGTCTCAACGACATACATCTAACGTCTCAACGACATACATCTAACGTCTTAGCGACATACATCAAACGTCTCAACGACACACATCTAACGTCTCAGCGACATACATCTAACGTCTCACCGACATATATCTAACGTCTTAGCGACATACATCTAACGCCTAAGCGACATACATCTAACGTCTCAACGATATACATCTAACGTCTTAGCGACATACATCAAACGCCTTAACGACACACATCTAACGTCTCAGCGAAATACATCTAACATCTTAGCGACATACATCTAACGTCTCAACGACACACATCTAACGTCTCAGCGACCTACATCTAACGTCTCAGCGACCTACATCGCAGCCCGCGCCCCAGTAGTCTTTGAAGTCTCGGGAAGGGGTGTGGAGGCACTGGACAGGGTGGGAAGGTCGGGTGGGGTACGTGAGCTGAGGAAAGAAGGGAAGGGTTAGGGTAATTGTACCCTGGGAGGGTACCGTCCTTTCCGACTATTCCGGCAAATCGTTTGAAAATCGTTTCGGGTGGAAACTACGCCGAGCGATAATAGCTGATACGGTTTGCCATGAAGTTCGGACGAAAGGGGTGACTTCACTCTGTTCCACAAACTTTGAACCTTGGCAACCCCTAAAATCCGCTGTCCATATAAATGTAAAGGGTATCTGAACTGCACACAATGTCACACCAAGGTAACAATAATTTTTTGCTTTTGATTCTTAAGCAGTACAGGGGAGTATGTCTATGCAGCAGTCTCGCTGAACTGCGATGTTAATTTTCAGCAGATATTGCTCTCACCAGTTCAGATGATGAGCGAAGACATTTCTGCGGGTTTCGCAACCGACGATAAACACCAATGCCTGTTCAGCTGTTTTATCAACATTTTACCTCCAGTTCCAGCACTTCACTCACTGCGTGCGCACAAAAAAAGTTTGTTTCAGCAGTCAAACCCAGAAAGTCTCGGCTTCGTATTTCTTCTGCACAGGTTAATTTCCTTGGGATTCTGAGGTTCGCACTTTGACACTACGTCAGGTAAATCTGAAGAAGGTTGACATTTTTGGTTTTAACTTGCTGTACCCCCTTTTGTACAGATCGGTCTAACCTGTCTGGCAGGTGCTGTGGCTGGCAAAAACTAATACCGCAGTTCAAGACTATTTCGTGGTAGATAAAAATACTGCAGGTCGATCAAAACTATTTCGTGGTAGACAAAAACTAGTGCTGCAGCTCAAAACCATTTCGGGATGGAAAAAAAAGGCGGGTGGGCCCGTCTGTGATCCTGTTTCGTTGGCAGACTACAAAATGCCAGTGTATGTGTCTGTCAAGACACTAGAGAGTTTAGTATGTTAAGGTACAGATCCCAAAGACGAGTATTTCTTTAGGCTGCTTTTCACAGAAATGCCCTGGAATTTTAATGCAGGGTTACTGCACCCAGTATTTATCTGAACTTCTGATGTAGCGAAGTGAAGGTTCTATTTCTGTATGCCAACGAAATTATGTTAATTGATATTGATAAATGAATAGATTCCTGCTGGAAGCAATAGTAAGACAGCCATTATGAATCTAATTTTTTTAAATGTGATCTTAAATAAGTCCTAAAATATCACCAGGTATTGTTTTTTTATGTTTAGTTTATTTAGTTTTCGTTACTTTCACTGTTCTTTTTACGTCGGATATAGACATTGGTTTTGAAATGAGATAGTGTTTTCGTTCAATACAACTTTCTACGAGTTTGTTTTTATTAAGGCGCTACGCACGAACTGTAGCGTTTTGTGTTATCACACTGAAGCTTTGATTAAATCAGAATTTCGATCGGTATTTTTTTAGTCTCTTTCGACAAGTAATCGATGAATGGAAGACTATGCTCGATATTACAAATTTCGCAATGTCTATTTATAAGTCTTGATAGCGGAAGGTTTGTGTGACGTCATCCTTAGCCATATATCTTGATTTATAAAGACGTTCCCACAAAAACGAATGGAACAAGAGAGATATCTTAAACTCTAATACAGCAACAACAGATCGTCACCACAGCCACAACCACAACCATTGTTGACCCTGAGGCTGTGACGCCAGGGTCAGGCCTGCCAAGAGTGTGTCCCCCTTCGCGCTGTGTGTTCGCTGGAAGAATGTTACGTACGTGGCCTGAGGTATCCGGACGTCTCGTGTGGGCTTTTGTGACGGTGTGGCTAGACTGAAAGCATTGTTATCAACGCCCGTGGTCAGTTGTCGTGCTGGTGGTTAGTCACTACGGAAACAGACCTTTTCAAACCTCCGCTGACACTCGGTGGGCTGACGGGCCGTGTGTTAGTTTTTGCCGCGAGCTCGGGGGGAGGGAGGGGGCGAACCCGACGAGTATATACTTACTGGCCCCGTGATCACCTAGGACCAGGAACCCAAGTGATGCTAGAAAGTGACGTCAGAACTATTTAGGGGTCAACCAGCCCACAGCTCGTTCTTCACGTCTATAAAACTAGCCTCTGCACACGTGGTGTTCGCTGTGTGAAGCAGCCAGAGCTGAGCGCGTCTTTATACCTGAAAGGTGAATTGTATCGATTAGGTGGTCTGTGTGTGTGCGTGTGTGTGTGTGTGCGCTGTAAACTTTCTCTCTGACAGCTTATGATGGACCTCTCCCAATGGTTTTTAGAAGCACGAAAAACGATAGATGCAGGTACACGCACGCACTGACGCAGGGCACACACCAAGGTGGCCGGCAGCGTAGGGCAGCCCCTGAGTGGTCAAGTCGTCTTTGGCTCCCAGCGGGGAACCGGATGACTGTCGCTCAGACTGCGCTAAGCGGGTCCAACTGGTGACAAGACGAGCATACAGGTTGACACGACAGGTCCCACCTTAGCACAGACGTTGCCTGGCCGGGCTGGCTCGCACAGACACGACGGAGACCAGACAAACTAAGGGCTGTACCAGCTCTCCTCCGTACCCCCACCACATACATTCTGGCTCCCCCTTCTCGCCCTGTACAACTCTTTCTTTCTCTTTTTTCCTCTCTCTCCATTCGTCCTACCTCTCTCGCTCTCTGTGCCCATTGTCTTTTTTAGGCATGCGTTCGCGCGTTGCACACACACAGAGGAACGCACGCGCGCGCACACACACACACAGAAACGCACGCACACACACACATCATACTCAAATCATAAAATTGTGTGTGTGTGTGTGGAGATGGTGGGGCTGGTGGTTGGAGAGGGGTGGGGATTTAGATGTAAAGGCGCTACATACTGTGTAACAGATCAAGCAGCGAGTTAAATATCCCCATAAACTTAAGGCAACAATCTACCACATAAATGCATAAGAAGCGAGATCAGAAAGGGTAATGAAACGAGAGATGAAAGGCAATGTGGTGTGTAAATGGTTGTGGGCACCACATGTGGATGAAAATGTTCGTATAAGTACATTCGCGCGCACGCGTGTGTGTGCTTGTGTGTGTGTGTGTGTGAGGGAGTAGGGGAGATCGATAACAAGAGGTTGTGTAGGGGTGGGGTACTTTGTTGTGCGCTGGCTCGTTGAGCAGCCGATGGCGGTATTGGTAATTCCTGTCTTAAGACAGTCGTGTTAAATACATTTAAAGAACTGAAATCTGCTGTGATGTGGCCATCCCTCATCATTGAACCTGCACGTGTCTTGCTTTGCTCGCTGAACGAGCATCCCGTTTTTAAATTCGTTTTTATTTTGAAAACTTTTAACCATACTACGAAGTCTGTCAATGGGTACAATGCGTACAAGTCATACATCCTTGAGTTATTTTTAGCTTCAGAAGCTGTATTCAGGCTTTGTGGTAACGCACAGTTGGAGGTATTTTACGCACAAAAATTCAAGAATGACGCAGAGATTTCCAGGTTGACCCTGCTTCCTTACAAAATAAATCTCAGATTGAAGGCCAGAGGGTCACTTTAATTTGACCCTTGGTATTTAAACCAATCAGACGCACTGTATCTTATGCGTCTTGAAGTGCCTGTACAACGTTGCTCCACAGCTATCTCAGTCGTATGCAGGATGCTAGTGCGTAGAAAACTGATCGTTTGGTAAGCGTGTCCAAGGTGTGCAGTCTTGAGTCATTTTAGGATGTTTGTGAATGCAAGGCATGCATGGTATTTGCTGTGTAGTTCTGTACTGATTACAGACCCCGACAGAACATTTGCAGACACGATCAATGTAGCCTTTGCTTGTCTTGTTTTGTAGTTGTTAGACGGAATTTGAACCCCTTTAAAGAGCATCTCTTTTCTGGAGTATATATATATATCTTCTGCTGTAACTAAAAAGGCATTAGAAACGTTCGATGTTATATTTCTGTATCATTATAAATGTAGGCTTCTCGTTGCTAATATTTCTGTTAGATTGCTTCTGGGTTAAAATGTTTTAAAAATGCCTTTGAAAATATGAAAGATTCGTTCAACCCTACAACTATACAAGAAGAGGTACTACATTTTTGTTGTTTCGTAAAACACGTTTTCATAGGAAAATCCCGGAGTTTAGAGTTTCACGAAGCTGAAATAGAACCACATTTTAACAATGTAAACATTCCGCTTATACGTGCAGCGCTTTCTGTTGTTGGCGACCAGTAGAGAGTGTGTAGGTGGGACCGGGCGGCGGAAGTCACGAAGTGAAAAGTGTGGGTGTTTTGAAAGCATGAGTGTATGTCACCTGGAAGTGGCCATAGCTGTGACATCCATGGTAAAACGTAATACAGCGTGTTTCTTTCTTCTCTGTGCGCGCGGACATGTGAAACACATGCGTGTGAAAAAAAGTTCACCCATGACCCAGAAGTTCCTCCGCTCTGTGGGAAACAGTCGTTTCGCACACAAAGCTGTGCCGATGACCTGCCCCTGCTTGGCTGGGAGAGTCGAGGGCAACAGGAACAGTGGTAAAACAGCGCCCCAGGAGGCGTGGCTGGTGTCACGTGACGCTTGCGCTGGCCTCGGAACATGGGCACATCTGCATAGCTGCGCACGAATACGGAGTTCGCACACGCTGCGGGACTTTTTACTAAACACCGATCCCATTCTTTATCAATGAAACTGCGCAACACAGAACACGGTTTTCATCCGGCTAGAAGCCGACTTTCGAGGACGACAGCACACACCCGACTCTAATTTCTGTGGTCGTGTAACGCCACCCACGCAGCAACAGGGCGTTGTTGTCGATGTTTCTAAAGTACTTCAAGGTTTGAAAGCTCGTTGAATGCGGCGAGAGGAATAACAATTGCGAACCCCTTGAGCTACAATTAGTCTAAATATAGGCCTAGATATAAGTTTAATAAGCTAAGCATCAATGTACGTAAACTGTGTGAGATCTATAAAATTTTGCTAATATTCTGACATTATGTGTTTAATTTATACTTAAGGTATGCAATATGTTAGAGTTACTTTGTCCGTCAGTCTTATTACTAGAAGGTTCTACTACACTATGCAATATTGCGAGAGTTAACAAGCTCTCTCACGAATCCTTCAGGTACCAGAAGTTTCCAGATCTGCATATTTTTCGAGAAGTTTCTTGTTTTTCCAAAATTCGGAAACTTGATTTAAAATATGCATTCTGTACTTCAGGAATTATAACGAATGCACTGCAGATGTGCTTTGTTTACAGGATTTCTAGAACAGTTCCGCAGAATATTCTGTTATAAAGCTCCTTTCTGTCAATCTAACTTTCCGAAAAAAGACTCCTGGATAACTCCAACGGGTCTTGTATTACTTATAATATAGCTTACCACATAAGAAAAGAAGTGGCAGCAATTTATTTCAAATAATGCTTTAGGTTTCAGAACACGTTGTGAAAAAGAAGTTTTATGAGATAATCCCTTGTCTTAATATAATTATGGAGAGGAAATATAATGGTAATATGTGCTTTATTTCTAGTCTAGTAATTTGGAGAGTAGTAAAAGGAAAAAATAAACAATTTACTTTCAGTATTACAGACACACGTTGTTAAGACTATGCGCGTTTGATGTGAAATGTCTGTCGATTACATAAAAGCTGCAGTGTGGCTGGTTGGCTTAGACAGAAGTCAAGAACTCTTTTCGACGAAAGTTTGCTCGGCTTAGAAGAAAAACTTTTACTGGCTAAAATCATAACCTCAAGCGCGCGCGCGCACGCACGCACACAAACACACACACACACACACACACACACACACACACACACACACACACACACGAACACACCCTACGTTCGCTTTTAATTTTGAAGCCAATTAAGTCTCGTGAGATATTTCTGCAATGCGACTGTCAGTTTCCTCAGATATTACTGTGACAGAATGTGTAACATTGCCTGTGTGATGTTTATTACCTGTTTGATGTTTATTACCTGTGTGACATTTGGAGGGTGAGAATGTGCTCTGTGGCATTCAGAGCTGATTTATTGGGTTGGGGTGGGTTGGCTGGCTGGCTGGCCGTCCGGTCTTGGCCGACTGGCTGTTTGGATATTTCACTACGATTCAGCAACAAGGAATATTTTGCCCTGTTCTTGTTACAGTGCCTGCTGAAGAACTCTCTTTTCGATGAGATACATTAAAGAAAAGGGCGTAGAACGTCGCACTGACGTTCTTAGCACGAGTTTTAGTCTCACGCACGTACACACACTTGCGTGCTCGTGTTAAAACACTGAATAAACAATCTTTGTTTTAACTCTATCTTTCCTAAACAAAGTGCACGCGCGCGCGCACACACACAGGTACCATGCTCACGCAGAGATACCCACACACGATGTCACGCGCACTTTGTTCTCTTTCTCCTGCTGAAACAAACGTTGTTTGCTTAATCTCTACGTCAGTAGACTTATTATATCGGAACTGCCCTCTTTAACCTCTGACCTCCCTGCGTCCGAAGTGGTGCACTCACTCGGAAACGAAAGCTCGACGCGAGCTCGGATAAGCCCGACGAGGAACGAGTGTGGCCGAATGATGAACGAACGCGACTTGTGCAGGAGATGGTGGCGCCAGCCCCCGGCGAGACTGTGGTGTTCGTCTGCTGTTATCACCATTAGACCTGCCCTCTGTTTTTCCTGTTACAGCTGACACGATCCGACACTAGAATTGTTGCGCTAATCGACAGTAATCCAGTTGCAACACGACCAGAAGCATGCCGCAGGACACAAAACCACCGAATGTTAAACTAATTGTGGAAACGTGAAAAACTACAATGCAATGTCCCCGAAACATTCTGTTTCCCAGTCTCACGACAGAGAATAGAAAGAAAGAGTGAAATGGAAAAATTAAAACAAATACTCCCATCCATCCCCACATACAAGCACCTGCACTGATGAAAAGTAGGATGAAGTAATCAGAAGTTTGGCCCGTGGGTCCTTAGCGGCACTCGTTTACGTGTATGTTCAGTGAAAACGACCGATAGAGGGCACAGTCTTGCTCCCAGACTTATTAGCAGCAATAATTTTATGAGACTTCCTGTAAGTTCATGACACCTTTCCCTTCTCTGTGGAAGGCGGCAAAAAAGGGGTCAAACTTTCTCAAATAAAACTCGCGCGTGTGTGTGTTTATATGGCCAATGTGCTTATAAGTAGTAAAACGGAACGGGTTCAAAAGAACAAGACATACCATTCTGATCATGATTATAGTCATTTATTATTTTTTTTTGTACCCAGGAAAAATGGGACAAAGTGGAACAGAAACCGATGGAAATAAAAGGGAAAACATTGCTGTTTAACATCTCATATAAACCACATTGCTGATTTTATATCTCATAACGTGAGTTGATGGATTTTCCAATGACAGGCCGTACAAAATCTGTCCCCCTCCCCCCCTTGACGCAAGCGTCCTTACCGAGATATATCTCAATGGGGCAGCGTGGAGCAGTCGTACTTTGTCGAGAAGTTCTCGAGATGGCGCGTGCGCCAGCTTATGATGATTTCCGACATCAAGTGGTGTTTTCTAGATGAGCGATTGGCAAAGTATAGGCAGGTTCCTAAGGCTAGTTTTATGGACTCGAGAAACGCAAGTGACACTAGGTGGTGACGTCAGAGCTCTTTTGCGAGGCCGGAAGAGCTCTGAAGTCACTGCCTAGCATCGATCGTCTCTCTTGCGTGTGTAACTCTTGCTTCGGGGTTGACAGACAAGGACAGCACACTTGCTGGTGGCAGACCTCAAGCTCTCTGTGGCCGATCCACTCAGCTGCCGAACCTTCCCCGCAGACGATGCGCAGACAGATGAGGAAGAAATGGGGCGTGTACCACTTCCTCTTCCGTGCGGCTAAAAAAACCCGGTGCTGTAGATTCTAAATCTAATCAACAAGGGGCAGCAATCAAACCTTTTCGGTCTGTTTATTAGGAAATGTCTTGCGCAGCTAAAGGTTTGCCTGCCGTTTGTAACAAAATGCGAGCTTGCACACGTGAAGCCAGCATTGTTTGTTTACTTGTTGGAAATAGGTGACTCGTGGACTGCAGGGTGGCACATGTACTGGGTTAACAAATCTTCCCGCAGGCTTGGGGCGCCCAGGTGCCAAGGACGAGATGTAGACAGGATCGTGTCAGCCAAGCCAAGAGTAACCTAAGCATTGGAACTAGCGACTGTCAACAGGTCGTGAATTGGACATCCACCTGATGCCGCCTGCGAGGGTAGGGGTATGTGAGGGGGGATAGATCACTTAATGTAGAGGGCGCTGCAGAGAGAGGAATATAACTGGGAGCCCAGAGACAAAGAGGAGCCTTGCTGAGTCTTACATCCAGGTTCTGGGGCTTGTCGGACGACCGGACTTCCAAAGTTTCGGCACCGAAAAAGATGAAGCTGGATGTAGTGAGATAGAAGACATAGGGGGACAGTAGGAGATGAGCCACAGGACTGCTTTCTTCGTCCACCTCTGCTGCAGCTGCCACAAGTGAGGGTCAGGCTGGGTGTGTAACTGCCTCTAGCTGTCAGGAGATGTTAGCATAAAGCAAAATGGCGGGCTTCCGTCTATGAGCCACCAAGAGAAGCGGTCAGTAGACAAAAAAAAAAAAAAA
>SMGT01006906.1:70879-86287 GCA_004794575.1 Lanistes nyassanus | reverse complement strand
ATAATAATAATAATAATAATAATAATAATAATAATAATAATATAGTCGGTCCTGTGTATGCGGTGTGGCCGGGGAGTCCCAAGTTTGGTTGTAACAACTAGCGGGGTTTTGTATCTTTTAAATGTCAGCAAGTCCGACTGGGAGCCGTCTCAGACTTGTGTCCACCTCGGAATGGAGTTTCGCACGACCCCGAGTCTTGTCCTCCTTCCGGAAGACATGGCGCAATCCCTTGTTCTCTCCGTACAGCAGTTTCTGCTGCAGGACCTTGTGACACCAGGCCAAGTTGCTCGGCTCATCGGGTTATGCAGTGCAGCAGCAGATCTCCTTCCTTACCGCAGACTGCAAGTCCGTCATCTACAGTGGGCCTGGGCAGACGTCTGGTCTCCAGGCAGGACGTCTTGGGACACTCGCCTGCATGTGCCACCCGCTCTGCGAGTAGGTGCTCTCCCTTGGACCAACAGTCTCTGGTTGCGTTCAGGCGTCCCACTGCGTGTGACTCTCCCGGAGATCGTATGCACAGACGCTTCCAGACAAGGGTGGGGGGGGGGGCTCACCCAGTTCCCTCCTTTGTCAGAACGGCCGGTGTTTGGACTGCAGCCGTCTCTGCTTGCCACCCCACGAACTCGAGCTCCGGGGGATGCACTTGGCCTTACACCGGTGGCAGGACTCAGTTGCTCCTCTCAACTTCCTTGCAGACGACCTTTCACCCACTCTAGCAACGGTGACTGAAGGGCAGCTTCACCTGGAGGTCTTCCACACGCTCCTTTCCAGATTTCCAGCCATGTCGGTGGATCTGTTCGCCACCAGACTCAACACTCGGCTCCCCCTCTTTGTCTCTCCGGTCCCAGACGAGAGAGCCGTTGCAATCGACGGCATGACGTACAGCTGGACAGGACTCGATGTGTACCCCTTTCCCCCCTCCCCGCTGATCCCCAGAGTGCCCCAGAGGTTAAAGGCAATGCCGTGCGTTATGACTGATTGCACTGGTGTGGAGACGCTCGTGGACCACGCTACTCCTCAGACGCTGCTTGAAAGCTCCCCTTCCTTTTCCAGATCGAGCCGATCTCCTCCAACCGGGCTCAGACAGGGTTTACCCAAATGTGGCGGCTCTCAGCTTACATGCCTTCAGGCTGTCCGGAGGGCCTTAGGGCGACAAGGATTCTCTGAATGAACGGCTGAGAGGTTGATGCGAGAACGTCGCTCCTCCACCTTGAAGGTGTATGAAGCCAAGGGGGTGGTGTTCGACAGGTGGTGTCTGACAGGTGGTGTGGGGGGCAGTGCCTGGATCCGTGCGACCTCTCCCCCAGGACAGCTGGCAGACGTCTTGCTCTACCTCTTTGAAGATCTACATCTGGGTCCAGGTACCATTCAGGGCTATCGTTCGACTCTCACCCGAAGATATCGTCTCCTTGGCCACTTTGACCCAGGATCCAATCGGGACCTGTCCAGCTGATCTCACAACTTCGCCATGGAAAGTCCCCGCTCCATGCAGTTTTTTCCCAAGTGGTCCTTGGAACTGGTCTTATGTGCCCTGGAATCCACACCGTATGAGCCGCTTGAATCGAATCTTCTACGACTCTTGGCACGCAAAACAGTCTTTGTGCTGGGGTTGTCTGCGGACCCAGAATGCCTACAGTTTACAGCCCAAGGAGCTGTCACTTCGATGCCATGTGCGGGTTTTTTTTTGGCCAGACTGCTCTCCCCTCGAGCATGCCTCAGCGCTGGACGATTCTGCCCCTACCAGATTCCACTCTTTGTCCTGTTCGGCCCTCCAACGGACCTCAGAGGTCCTGGCGACCCCCTCTTTTTGGGAGTAATGAATGGGGCGCGCCCACCCAAAGAACGGCTGTCTGCTTGGTTCAAGAACACGATCAAGGATCTTATGAGCAGGCCCCCCCCCCCCCGCCAGTCGGTGCCTGACTGCGTCGCTGGTCTCTCTGGCTAGTGAAGGTATTTAGCCCGTAGAGCCCGATTCTAACCTACCATAACTATTTTAGAGAAAAAATTCCTTTTGGTTAGACACACACAATACCCCTCTCCCCACAAATACACTACCCACCCAGCTCCCTTCCTCCACACGCACAACTATCAACTGGCATCATGCCTCCAAGAGTTCTGGCGATTCTGAGGTCTGGGAAGACTTTTACGGAGATTACACCAGAACTTGTCTAGCTCTCTAGAAGGCACTGGTTGGCTACTTTCATGGTCGAGTTTAACTCTGGGTAAGGTCAAGTTCTTGAAAGAACTATATTCATTGGTCCCCCATGCGTTCCCTTGTCGACAGGTTCCGTTGTCTAGAAGCAACTGTCTTTCTGAAGTTACAGCCTCACGGTCAGCATCACCTCTCGGAGAGGTCAGACACTGCAATTCTTCCTCTTCTGGATGAATGACGATTATTCTGCTGCAGAGATGGTCTCGTTTGGCATAGTCAGCCAGGAAGGAGAACTCCCCGGAAGAGATTTCCTCCGGAAAGAAGAAGATAACGACCCGTGCGCTGCCGATGGCATTGGCCTGTTCCAGGCTGGTCACTGTAACAGAGAAAGCCGAGCGAAAGACTATGAAAAGTGTCCTCGATACCGTATCAGTTACTCCTCTACAGACGGGATATTAATTAACTGAATGAACCAGAAAGACAATAAAGCAGTTATCATGGCGTTACTGTATCAATTAAGACGAGAGTGCAGCTGAAAAAGCACAAGGAAAATAAACTGCTAGACGTGACGTTACCAGATAAAGTACTCAGTTACAGACAAGAAGTAAGTAAATACAAGAAACAGATTACGAAGGGATCGGCGATTGTTATCTACATCAATTACGCATTTACAGACGATGAGTGGTGAATCTCATCTCATCTCATCTCATCTCATCTCATCTCATCTCAGTCCCGTGACCTAGAAGGGCCTAGGAAGGATATGGAGGAAGCAACTTCGGACAATCTCTTCCATCCTCGTCTGTCTCCTGCTATCCATAGCAGGGCTGGGATGTTCTGTCCATTCCTTGATAGCATCAAGCCAACGTTTCTTTGCCTTCCTCTCTTCCTTCCGCCTTCCAGAGCTCCTTAAAAGATGGTCTCAGCGAGTGTATTATGACGTAAGGCCCAACCATGTCGACTTTCTTTTTTTTGGCGGCGAAGGGGAGCGGCTCCTGGCGACCAGCCATTCTGTCCACTTTGTTGCGGACATAGACGTTTGTGTTCCGTCCAGGAAATTCTGAGGAGTTTACGAAAGCATTTGGTCTGAAAGGCTTCGATTATCATTTTTAACACAGCCGTCAGTTTCCAGATTTCACAGGCGTACAGCAGGCTGGAGACGGGAACAGCTTTGTAGAGCTTGACCTTGGTGAGGAAGTTGATGCTGCTGTTCTTCCGTAATTTTCTGGAGGCGCCAAGCTCCTCTCCAGGTGTCCGAGTTTTCCTGCCCAAGTTTTCCTTCTCGTACAACGATTTGCCTGGCAGGAATAAAAAATATCCTCTACCGGTGTTGTTTTATTTTGTTGAGGTTCCTTCTCCTGGTTCCTCGAGCCATAGTCTCTTGTGCAACAAGCGGCGACGCTCACTGCACGGTGGTAATGTGGGAGGCCGTGAAAAATGAAGTAAATCAGAAAGAAAATGAAGCAACAGCTATAGTTTTACTGTATTATTTACTGGTTTTCGAAGTGTGACGCAAGGAAACAGAACGGCAATAAAACGCTAGCCATGGGGATAGTCCATCGATGAAAGACTACAGCAGAGAGTCGACGAAGCGGCAGGCCTGGTTTCAATCAACCAATCAATGAAGAAGTGACAAACTGAACCAGAAATCCTATGAAAAGACGGCTATAGCGATCTTTACCGCTCGCCCCAGTGATAACCATACTGGAAGGATATCAGCCACACTATAACACTCCTCCTCCTCTTCGTGATCATTATCAGACAAGTAAAAATCCGGTCTTGATTTCCGGTCTACTCACCTGCCCCTACTCGGCCGACATCCACTATGACGTCATATCCGGCATTGGTCAGTTCAGGTTTGATGTGCGTCTCCACCATGGGACGTTCGCCCTCCCCATGGATGACGACGATGTCGTGCTGCCACTCTGCTGGGGGAGCAAGATGTGAGGTCTTCACGCAGTGCACTCACAGACAGAGAGACGAGAGGAGGCCGGGAGGAAGGAAATGGGGAGTAGAGAGTGAGAGAGGGGGAGGGGAAGGGAAGAGACAAAGAGGAAAGGGAGACAGTGGGGTGGTGGGTCGGGGGTAGGGGGAGAGAGAGTCCAGACAGGGTGGTGACGTCTGTTGATGAGTTCGTGTCTGTGTGTGGGCGCGTTTCTTAGCGCTTTTGTCGTTTGCCTTTTTTTCAGCTGGAATGTATAGTGGTGAACGTAATTGGAAAGACAACCCCAACAAAGTACTGGCAGCGCTAGACACAACCGTATGCTGACGTATGTGACCAAGGGAGCTTACCGTACCCAAACACGTAGCAAAGAGAGAGTCGAAAGTAAGGAACGTGGCAGATCTTCTTCAAAAAAGATCTGCCGCGCCTTTCTTTTAAGCGACCCTAGTCTTCACACGGCTAACCGTGAAGATCTGCCACGTTCCTTACTTTCGACTCTCTCTTTGCTACGTGTTTGGGTACGGTAAGCTCCCTTGGTCACATACGTCAGCATACGGTTGTGTCTAGCGCTGCCAGTACTTTGTTGGGGTTATCATTTGATGATTTATAGCGCTCTGTCCTCATTTGTTCTTTAGTAATTGGAAAGTTTTAAACATGCAAAATACGGTCACGCTAAGTGCTGATGACTTTGACAGTATCATGGAATGTGGCTTCACAGCCTGTCGTCCCATGGCACGTGTACAGTGGCATCTGTTTGCAGTGGCACCCTATGTATAATGACACCTGTTTGCAGTGGCACCCTATGTATAATGACACCTGTTTGCAGTGGCACCCTATATATAATGACACCTGTTTGCAGTGGCACCCTATGTATAATGACACCTGTTTACAATGGCGTCTGTTTGCAGCGGCACCCTATCTATAATGACACCTGTTTGCAGCGGCACCTTTGTACAATGCCACCTGACTGCAGCGCCTGTTGACTGGCGTGACATGGCATTACCTGCTAATGTAAAAAAAAAAAGTCCAAACAAACCCGTTAGCTTACTAACCGTCAAACACATCTACCCACCCACTGCATATCTCCTTGTGGATCTCACAAACCTTTTAGCCAGCTCTTGAGGACGTTACTGTACCGCCGTTTGAGGACGGTAAAGACCACGCAGATGAACATACAGCCCAGAGCGCCTCCAGAAATACTGCCCCGCCAGGACTTTTTCGCAGACTCTAAAAACAACCCGTGGTCATTCTGTACAAGTGTAGCTAAGAGAAGCCAACAGTTATAGTCATAACACATTAAAAAAAATGCAAGCACTGTTTACTCCGTTATGATGACAGTTCTGCATTTTAGAAAAGTAGATCCTGACACAAGACTTAGTGCACAATTGGAGTAATTGCATTTGTATTCTGTACAGGGTTTCCATGTTAACCTGTTCAAACCTTCACATATTCTTCAGGATCTGTTATCAGTTCATAATGTTTTGTGTAATCAGTCCTATAATGCCTGCACGAAAAAGTTATCTGAACATAATGTTTCCCACGATATCATGCAGATTTCGTGATCATGTACCTGCATCAGAAATCAGTGCAGGAACTTTTTCGCGCTCTCCCTACTCTAGGCTCATTGCTGTAAAACAATTTTCATCACTGCGTTGTAATCCTTCCGCTCTTCGTGTCAATATTGAGTACATTATGATAATTTAGTCATAGTGCCTATTCCCTTACCTATTGGCATGAAACAAACAGAGTAATTAAGTTTGTCAGGAAACACTGCTGGTGTACAAAGCCGACAGATAAATTCAACTCCAAAATCTTCTTCAGCTATCCCTGAGAAGGTCAGATTGCAGGATCCTCCCTTGTCTTCAGGGCTGAACACGAAACATTTCAAGCGTTATGCCTCCTCTCTTCTCCCACGCCTAGGATGCCAAATCAAGAGCTGCTATGAAAGTTCTTGCATAAAAGAACCAGATATCCGAGGCAAACAGTGTAATTTATGCTAAATATTTCAAGATAACTGTTATAAAAAGAATGCTTTCATCACAACACGGGAGCTAGAATTAATACTGTTGCAGGACTAGAGAAAATAACTAGGTGTCGCATAGCGTACTAGATACGAAATGCTGGGAAAAAATCCGATGAAGAATATAAGAGAAAAACTTATAAAAGAAAAACAAGTGACTGCCGCTTGGAGGAAAATCCAAATTAAATTTAAAACAAGGGAACTGGACCAAGCTAGAAAAGGACAAAGACGAAGACAATCTACATGTTTCGGGGCACTACTCCTTCATCAGGACGACACAAACACGACGAAAAAAGAAAAAAGAGTTTTTGTGTCGTCCTGATGAAGGGGTAGTGCCCCGAAACATGTAGATTGTCTTCGTCTTTGTCCTTTTCTAGCTTGGTCCAGTTCCCTTGTTTTAAATTTAAGAAAAACTTATCAGAGAGGAAGTGATACGAAACGCGAAGCCAGTTCTCACCTGCATCTGATGTGGCGATTGCTGGAGTTTCTCAGGTGAATGTCCGTGCCATTGGGGTAACGTAATAGCCACTTCACACTCCCGTCGTGGAATATACAGTCTCCAAAGTCAGCAGCACAGTGGAGTGTCTTGTGTTCACCAAGACTAACGTACTGCACTGGTTGTTCATCCGAAACCAAGTAACCTGGCTGGGCGCTGCCTGTTAAACACAACGTTACTTTTCTTGTTAATTATGTAAAAGATTTAGGCAGGACTAGGACGCACGTGCCACAAACTCATACATGTAATGCTTTATTTGCTAGTGCATCTTGATTCCCTCCACCCCAAACCCCCGACCTCCGGAGATTTCTACGCTACAACTGTCGACAATAAAAATAACCACAAACAAATGTACAACGTTGTGTTGTCATAAAAGCTTGTGTTCTAACAGTTTGTGACATGTTGGAAGCCATCTAGCGTGTCGGAACTCGTCTAATGCGGCAAAATCCCTCAAACTCCTCCAACATGTCGGAACTCGTCTAACATGTCAGAATCCTTTTAGCATAATATTTTCAAGGTTCTGTTTTGTGGCTGGTAAGCCGTAGACAGGGAAGATTCGGGAAGGTGTATAGACGATGCGTTTACACTCAGAGTGCTGACAGCCAATTATTATTTGAAAATATTCAGATAAACATTTTCAGCTCAGTATTGTCCTTGAAAGATGGGTTGTCCCTGACATATTAAAAAGAAATTAATGTTAAGCTATTTGTCGCAATTATTTAAAGACTAGGAGATATCTCTGTAATTGATGTAGATAATCTTTACAAATCTGATGACACTGGGATTTCCAGTGTTACTGTAATTTGCAGTACCACATGTGAAACTGCTGGCAGCAGCTTTTGAGGCCCTACAAAGGATGCCGTCCGGGAGCAAATGTTTGCGAGCACAACACATTTATTTCGCAAGTTGGTAACCTTTTGTGGACCCCAAACTGCAGATCTAGACTGCTGTCAGTGGCTTAATCTGCCGTACTCGTTACTGCTCAAAGATATTTAGAGGAAAAAGACCGCAGATAATTAGCTAATGAACTAACGACAAAAAAATTCTCTGTACGTACAGGAAACACTAAAGTTGATGTAGCCCCGCATGTCTTTAGTTCCATTGCTAATTTTGTAGGCATAGATTCCTTCGTCTCTTTTCTGCACACTGTTTATAGCGATCGTTTGGTTGTTGTCGCAAAGCTCCACTCCATCTGTCCAGCCCCAAGGGAACGGAACAAAGGTGTTGTTCACCACCCGGAACCACAGGAAAGACGTGAAGTTCTCGGTGCAGTGCCACAGCTCCCCGCGCGTCCCAGCAGGGTAGAGGAGAGATGTGTTGGCGTTGTCGCTTGTATTCAGCGGGCCTGGGCCTGGGACACAGAGATACAGAACTGAACAGTTCACACACCGGAGACAGAGCTACAGAAGTGAACATCAGCACGTACTGGACGCAGCTACAGAAGTGAACATTAGCACGTACTGGACACAGCTACAAACAGTGAACATTCGCACATACTTGAGACAGAGCTACAGAAGTGAACATTAGCACGTCCTGGACACAGCTACAAAAGTGAACATTCGCATATACTGGAGACAGAGCTACAGAAGTGAGTGAACATTAGCACGCACTTGACATAGCTATGGAAGTGAACACTAGCACGTACTGGACACAGCTAGATAAGTGAACGTTCGCACATACTGGAGACAGAGCTACAGAAGTGAACATTAGCACGTACTGGACACAGCTACAAAAGTGAACGTTCGCACATACTGGAGGCAGAGCTACAGAAGTGAAAAGTTGGCATGTGTGTGCTTGTACCTATACATACGTATGTATGAAGCGGTGGTAGGAAAATTGAGTATTCCCCCCCCCCCCCAATAGAAAAGTGTACGCTTGCAAAAGCGGACAGCCACACTATGCACGAGGGGACAAAGGAGGGGGCTTACAGCGTTTCATAAAAATGAACATGGAAAATATACAGCAGAACAACATCCAGGAGAGACAGTTATAACGCTGAACAGTAAGCACACGATACACAAGGCGTGTAGAGACATAACTGATAAGCTCACAGTAAACCGAATACGTGCATGGCTGGGACTTCACTGTTCATATGGTAACCGGGGAGAGAGAATGAGAGTGAGAGGGGATGGAGAAGCACAGAGACAGGGTGAACAATTCACAGAGCGAATTCGTAGGAGTGAACAGTTCACAAAACATATGATTGACAAAAATTACACATTCATTCAAAATTGAAATTATTAAGAGTGCTATACCATTTACATACCTGGCAAATATTTGCTGCATTTTAATTCTTCATGACATTCAGTAGGATTGTCTGCAGCGACATGTTCTGGTAGCGATGTCACTAACCATACTCTCAGCACAGCAGGAAGCAACACCAGCAATTGGCTCAAAAACTCCGTCTTTTCTGCCTTTGCAAAAACCCTGATAGAAAATATGACGCAGCTGACATGAAGAATTAGGAACGCAAAATATAACTGCGATGAGCGCCATATTTTCTGCCCAAGTTTTGTTAAACCAAAGTAATGACAAACAAGAGACATGACATACCATGAATAAACGTCACAGACAAAGCTGATAACAAAACAAGAGATGAAAGATTACAGGAATGCTACAGAGTCTCGTTCGAAATAACGAGTGTTGCTTTTAGTTTGCTATAAAGTGGGCAGGGCAAGGAACTGATCGGTTTTAGATCAGAAGTAGTTGACTAACCCTGACAAAAGTTAGCCCTTAGTGACTCTGTTGTGATTGTCAACGGTTGTCGTGGCGATAAAGAAAATGTTGAAACCTCCATGCTTGATACTGCTTTTTCTTTCCCTCTCACCCCTCTGTGCATGCTCAGTCGCAATATTTATGACACGATGTGTCAGGAAATAACACCGACAGACTTTCATCATCAAGGTCAGGAAACCAGCGCGAGTGCTTGGCTTCACTCGCAGCTCAACAGAAGAGCGCGATTAAGGTTTGAATACAATCATCAAGACCTTTAAGTCTGTGGAAAGAAAAACCCGGATGTTTGCTGCCTTGCAGTAAGCGCACGTGGTTGTGACTCACAGCACTGTCCCTCTTTCCGAGGAATCCGAGCTGGCTTGCACACAGATCACAAAACAATGCTCTCTAAGGGGATCTGTCGCCCTCTAGCAGTTTCTCGTTTGTTCACAGTTTTAACTCAGTTTCACAATGCCCCATTCATGGCAGTCAATGTCATTTAGTAGGCTAAATGGTAAATGGTAGTTTGCATGTCATTCGCTTAGACGGTAAGACTTATAATCAGTAATACCTTTGTGATGAAGGAGGGGAAAGCATAGACGATGAGAGGGCTATACACCAACCGCACTTCGTCCACTTCATTGGGTCGGTGGCCTGAACAAGGCAGCTCGTGGCTCGTGATGGGTGGAGGGTAGCAGTTCTACGCTGTTCTCCACACTGCTGACAGTTCTAAATATATATGGGTCACATGCTATATAACACCACCAACAGGCCGCGCGCAAACTAAAAACACCCACAGTAAAAGTGCATGCACAGTACCTCCGACACTGGATTCTCCCTGCACAGACAAAGCACAGGCTATAGTTGAGGGCACTCTTTTCTGAGGAAGCAGTCAGGCCCCTCACGCGTAGTTACTCTCGGCTCGAGTCCGCCATGTGCTAGATGCGACAAAGTTATTTTCATACAAAGAGTTGTCTTTTCTTGCTGGTTAACTTCGACGAAAAATGGACAGGCAGGGGGGCTTCCGGTACCTCCTCGATCACTTCAGAAGCTGGGTGGAGACGGTGAAGCCTGCATGATGGCTGGGCAGTAGAGACCAAGAGACCGCTATGCTTCTGACAGCAACAGTCGGAGCTTTTCACTTTTCCGGGACCGAGAATACTTAGCCTCGGTTTGAGTGGATTCCACTTAGTCATCACAATTATTAACGGATCACAAGCCACAGAGTCGCAAAGGACGGGCACGTCAGGAGACAACACAAGTTCACGTGATGCCCTACTGCAGCGCTGTCGCGACACAGGTTTCAGTCCCACAATTTCTGCTCAATACTAACTGCAGGAGCAGTGTTACTTTTACAGTACGGTGACGTTTACAGTACTCACAGTCCGGTGACGTTTACAAAAGTTACTGCTTAAGTTTGGTTACGTTTTCATTTTGTGCTCATAGGAGGACGACAGACTCAGAATGTGTCAAAAAGTGTGTACACACACTGTACGAACACATTCAAATGATGTTAGCACTCGTTGGCACGAAGTGCTGTTCGATAAGATTAGAAGAAAAGTAAAGTTGGTGGCGGTTGGTTGGTAGGTTATTTAGAGGGACAGTGCTTCCACCTCGCGGTGACTTCGCACTATGGGGGATGGGGTCCGATTACTAAACTATGCACTGAAAGAACCACCAGACTGATGGCTGCAGTAAGATGGTCAGTGCGGACAGGCAGTTTTATGTGCGGGGAAATGACCGAATGGAGTTTGCACATAATGTTTAACTTCAGGAAGTAATCCTTGGCCACACCAGGATTCGAACCAGCAACCTTTAATCTGCTACTCCGCAGCTTTACCAACTGAGCTAACCGGGACCCCGTTGGTGGCAGTGTTCTTATACAGTCTATTTATTTCTGCCACCTGGGGCTAAGGGAGATAACTCTGTAGTCCAACAATGCTGCCAAGTCAATCTGACTCACAATGGGGACTACACGAATGTTAGGCCAGTACAAATGCTGGAAGCTGTCGTCAGAGGGGTGGGGGGTGGGGGGTGGGGACCGAAGGGTGCCGGAAACAAAATGGTGAAGATTTATGCAGACAGCTTATACAGAGGAAAGAGGAACAAGGGTTATATACATCTGCCCTTCTTGTGTTCGGCTAAAGAAGGGAATAAAATAAAGACAACTGGCAAGAAAAATGCATAAGCCTGGAGCTTCAAACACAGACACAACTTAATTATCATTCAAAAATGATAGATCATGGCGTCCTTCGGTCAACACAATTTCACATCCTCTTTAACCAGCCTGCCTTCATGTATTCGTTTGCTCACTGTGTAAATGTCGCTAAACTACAAACCCCTCGAACGTAAACGAAGCCTGTAAACCAAGTTATATGGAAGTAGAAGCAGGTTTATTTTAAAATTAGTAAATGACTTAGAAAATCGGTTCTTCGTCATTTGGTTACACATTCCTTTGAGTTTTTCATACATCGAGAAACACAAGCACAGGCCCATCCTGAAATGGATTCACGACAGGAAAAAGATTTGACAAAAATATAATTTTATTCCTTACGGCAAACATGACAAACTGTAAAAACTCCCCCCCCCATCTCTCTCTCTTTTTCTGATTTACAGCACATTCTGATTTTGTTTGCGGATGACGTAATCTGACCTCTGATACACTTCAAGGTCTCCAGGCTCAACTCGACATTTTGCATAGTAAATAAAAACAGCTGAGCTTAGTTGTCACTTTACGAAAATCTAACGTGCTTGGATTTCGTAAAGGTGGAGACTTATCTAAGAGGGAAAAATGGCACCTTGAGGCAACGTATTGAAAGTGGTTAATATGTATACATTTTTGGGGGTTATCTTCTCAACACGTCTGTCCTTTTCTCATGCCCTGGTAGATGCAGCTAGCTGTGCAAAGAATGGGCTCGTTGGAATTCTTAGGGCGTTGTGGTCACTTGGGGAAACGTCTCCAGTTGTGTTTTACAGGCTGTTTGATTCGCAAATTATTCCAATATTAACGCATGGTGCTGAAGTGTGGCGTCTTATAGGGGATTTAAACAGGTGTACACCTGTTTGATTAAAACGTTTTTTAAACGTTAGTATACCCACACCCAATGCTATGATCTATGGGGATGCTAAAAAAACCCACTCAGGGTAAACATTTTCATCAAATGTCTTCGTTACTGCTTTCAGCTTCTACAAATGCCGAGTGAAAGAATCCCACGGAATCCTATGGAAAGCATACGGTCTGTCGCTCAGTTTGCTTGAACAAAATAAACATACCTGGGCCTCTGACGTTTGTTATTTGCTGTACAGGTATGGGTTTGGTCATGTTTGGAAATGTCAAGGGGTTATGAATGTCGAAGGATTTTCGAGATATTTTCAATAGAGGCTTACGGATAATTGGCAACAAGAGTCGCATTTTGCTAACTTTATCAACGAAGCTTTCGTGGTTCGCATGTCCAGCGTTTCAGGTACTTTAGAATTTTATTTTTCTAAAAGAATGGTTATGGCTGCGTATTCATGTATAGTGGTTGCCATGTGTATGTATATGTTTACGCGTCGGGCGTCGCCCCGGCAATGTGGGTGTGTCTTGTTGTTCCCTTGAAATGGGCCGAGGGCTGATCAATAAAGTCTCTCTCTCTCTCTCTCGCAGGTACTCATGTGCCACATGTAAGCCAACCCTTCTTCGTCTACCCAGTTCCCCTACCCCCATGCACAAGACATAGTTTTATGGCAAACATTTGGTACGGTTGTTACTCATATTCTATATCCTGTTCATTTGACATATTCATAGTTTTCCACTCATGTCTCAGGTTCAAAATACGAATGCAATACATAAAAGGGAAGAATGTGCATTGTGAAATGTAGCATAAAGATATAACACATCCTGTGTTTTGTCTTTAATAATAAATGAGCAGCAGGATTACATCAAGTAATTTCAAGCTTTTTCTCTTCGAAGTCTAGCAAAAATGCAAAAATAAAATGGACTGAGTGAAGGACAAATGAAGCATGAGAAGAAAGTACGTATTTCGTACACTGTAAACAAGAAGTGTTCAAGATAAAACACTTATTTTGTTACCGAAACAAAACACATTTTACATTGATCAAGAACGCTTTAGATGTGTTGGTGCTAAACTAGTGTAAGACGTATTCTGGCCTGTGTTCTCGAAAGTGTTCAAATGGCCGAAGATGTATTAATGGTGTTGTGATAATGTGTGCCAGCAGTCAAGTAGGGGCATGTTAAGAACACACGTAGCACACATCTTACTAATGATACACACAAAAACATATTTTGCACCTGCTTTAGCACATTTTACGTGTAATTAGTGATTAAAATATTTAGAATGTAAGAAGCAAGGAAGAGAAGGCGTTCTGAGGGCAGTATATTAAAGGGCATGTACGTTAGATGTTCGAGACTAGCTGGTCAGGGGGACTGAGTCCCCGTACAGTAGGGACTTTCAACATCTTTTTAAACAATGTCATAGACGAAGCTTGCTGCCTGCCGTGTGTCCTCCCTGCGGCCCCCGGGATTTGCGACGGCGCACAAGGAGTGGTACCCGCTTTCCTCCAGCAGATGGCGACGGCTGTCAGATGAACTGCAACTGTTTCTTGTTTCGCGCTGGCTGGACACAGAGCTGGCGGTGGGCTGGAGTGTGGGCAGATGGTCATGAAGACGATCCCAGAACGTGTCGACGAGTGACTGTCCGCTCTGCTGGTCGATGTCGGTGCTGGGCCAGGTGATGTGTTTGAATGAGCTGTATGCGGTGTTTTTCCAAGGGTTCATGCTGACATCAGCGTCTTGCTCTCGGCGAATAACGATGACGTAGTTGCGAGAGTGCGCCCGCTTGGCGTGGACTGCCAGGTCGGCCAGCGTCTGTGAGTCAGGGCCGTGCAGTTCTCGCGGAGAGAAGGAGAAGATGACGCTATAGGCACTGAGAATGGCACTGGCTTGCTCCATGACCTCGGCTGTAGACAGAAACGTCCATAGTACCGCGAGACAGTTTGAACAGCAGAATGCGACAATATTAACTGCACAACAACAAAATAAAAATAGCACACTGAAGCAATGCAAACTGTAGACTGAAACAATGTAAACAGTAGACTGAAACAGTACAAAGAGTAGACTGGAACAGTGGAAACGATAGACTGAATCACTGAAACAGTAGACGGAAACAGACCAAACAGTAGGCTGGAACGGTACAAACAGTAGACCTGATCAGTGCAAACGGTAGACTGAAACAGAGCAGACGTAGACTAAAACAGTGCAAACGGTCGAAACAGAGCAAGCAATGGGCTGAAACCGTGTAAACATTAGACTGAAACAGTGCAAACAGAAGATGAAAACCTTGCAAACATTGCGATGAAACAGAGCAAACAGTACACTGGAACAGAGCAAACAGTACACTGAAACAGTGCAAACAGTACACTGGAACAGAGCAAACAGTACACTGAAACGGTGCAAACAGTAAGCTGTAACAAAGCAGTAGAGCGAAACAGCGAGAAAGTGATCTGAACGGAGACAGAATCAAGTTTTTTGTTTTTGTTTGTTTTTGTTAAAAGGCAGTCAGTCGTGTCATCCTAGTTTATAGCAAGAATTTCAGTCTCACTGTAATGAGATATAACAGTCTCACATATAACAAGCTGGCAAGCCAGGACATCTAGTCCGCTTCCCCACTCCCCAGGACTGCCCACTACTCACGCATTCCAGGTCTCGCAGTACAGATGTCATAGCCTTCCTCTCTCAGGCGAGGCTGCAGGCAGCCTTGCACTAAACCCACATGATCATCACCATGTATCAGAACCAAGTCGTGTTCCCATTTCCCTGCAAATCGAACACAAGGCGTTTGAAAAGCCCAGCGCTGTTCTTCAGTTACATTTAAATGTATTTGTGCAAATGCACTTTCCAAGAGAATCATGCAAATTATTCATTATATATATATACATATATTGTGTGAGGAACAATCGTATCTGAACTTTAATAGTGAGTTGTAAGATATTTAGTGATTTATTATATCAGCCTCATCTCATGGTTTTAGTGTCTAGTTGTATAGACGGGAGTAGATACATATACAGATTTAGTGTCTAGTTGTATAGAC
>SMGT01006906.1:58816-70846 GCA_004794575.1 Lanistes nyassanus | reverse complement strand
GGAGTAGATACATATAGAGATTTAGTGTCTAGTTGTATAGACGGGAGTAGATACATATACAGATTTAGTGTCTAGTTGTATAGACGGGAGTAGATACACATACAGATTTAGTGTCTAGTTGTACAGACGGGAGTAGATACATATACATATTTAGTGTCTAGTTGTACAGACGGGAGTAGATACATATACAGATTTAGTGTCTTGTTGTATAGACGGAGTAGATACATATACATATTTAGTGTCTAGTTGTATAGACGGGAGTAGATATATACAGATTTAGTGTCTAGTTGTACAGACGGGAGTAGATACATATACAGATACACGCATCAATTAGTGGTTTGTGATTACAATTATTATTTCTGGATCTTTGCGTAGGACAAACCTCTGTCTGGCTGTCGTCTCAGCCAGAACTTGATGGATTCGCCATTTCGCCGCACACAAACGACAGTCACAAGGCAGAGAATCACACAAGCTAGTGCACAGCCAGTGACAATGCCCAACAGCAGTTTGCTTATTGTGTCTGAAAACAAGGCCTCGGCATCATTCCTGTGCAAGTTTAGCTGTGAGGCAAGTTTTATTTTCTACAAATACGCCTCATTTCCTTCAGTACATAGAAAATAGGTCCCGGTTCGTATAGGACTTTAAAAAATTTGTCATTTAAAAATGCAAGAATGCGCCTTGTGAAATGTAGCATAAAGATATAAGGATTTCTCCATGCTCAGTCCAAAAATAATCCGTACATTAAGCCTCAGTTGTGGACAATCAAAAGTTACTCCCTCTCTATTAAAAAAAATCTTTAAGATCGTTTGCATATTTATCAGTTCCCATAGTTAAAATAATAACTACACGTAGATACGGAACCATGAACTATGCAGTCGGTCCAATTTTAAAATCATCTGAAAATGTTTTATCCAACCCTTTTGCATTTTTATACCTCTTTTTATAATTTTTGTTTTCTGCCTGCTACCTGCAAGTCACTTTACTCCACCAAGATAATATTCGAGTGAAACGAGATGGCTGCTTTCAGCCAGTCCTTTTCATTACTGCATAAACGTTCGATTGTGATTAATGTTAGTCATGTCTGAACTAAGGTTTCAATGCGCACGATTTTCTACTCACAAAATGGCAACAAATAAACAGAGTACTGGTGTTGCGTGCCAGGTGAGATCTGTGACGTAGCGATATAGCAAACAAACTCAACCCCAAAGTCTTCTTCAGACACTTTTGAAAAGGTGAGATTGCAGGATTGTCCGTTGTATCCACCAGTACTGGAAAAGCAGATTGAACAATAATCAACCACACTGTAGTCAGTTCTCTAGTGACGTCATTCATTATAAATGTTATACAACTAGTCACAAGAAATGCATTTCCACCTAAGAAAAATTATCAAACAGTTGTAGGGCAGCAGTATTTTAATAAAAGGTAATTAATTATATTGATTAGTAACTACTGAAAAAGTACTAAAGAGTAAAACTTTAAACTGCCATCAGAAATCTTTCTGTTAGTAATTGTCTGTAAAATGTGCTATTTTGATGGGAAATTGCAATAAAATACAATGGGAATAAGCTGACAAAGAATCTAATGCTCCTTAGAATTAGGCCACGCTGGGCCAGACATACGAAGAGTTCTAACAGTTAGGAGAGTCACGTTCGGTCCTCACTCGCAAGTTATGAAGCGGTCGGTAGAGTTCTCCACATGTCGCAAGCCGCGCGAGGTATTTACAAACCACATGACGGCTCCATCGTGATAGCTACAGTCCCCGAAGTCGGCAGCACAGTGAAGGGTTTTCTGTGATCCGGGGATGACATACTGTACGGGTTGTTCCTCTGTAGTAAGATGAACCTGTCCGGGCTTGCCTGGCGAGTGTAAGGAGGTACAGGTGAGTGCACTTCTGTTTGTCGAGGTATGAACGTACGTAACGGCATTTTTGTGACGACGACGATTAAAACTACTGGCATTGATGAGAACAAGAACAACGAGGACAACAACAATCTGACAACAACTAAAATAATAAATGACCAGAGTGTAGATATAAGCATCATCCACCCTCGCCAGGAAACAGGACGATCAAGACAGTCTCAGCAAATCGCATCATAAAATCGAACGCCATATCATATAGGCTGCATGAGCGGTTGTTATCTGCACTTCTTGTCATACGGCCCGTTCGTCTTTGATATTTTAATCGCAGCTTTAGGTGCGACTAAAACATGACAACGCCCATGCAAGCCAGCCCCGTTGCACTTCTAAATGAATATTAGTGAACAGGAAAGATGAACACTCTAATACATTAGATTTATTTCCATTTCGGGATAGAGAATTCATCTTCAAGCAACGAAGGATGGTAAGACTGATGATAGTAATTATGAGAAAATGTTTTTGTTTATCAGAAATATGGCCAAAAACATGTATGTAAAACGACTCAAGTGTCTGCAGAGGAGTAAAAATAACTGGAGAGACGAAGAGAAGCCTTTTGTTTAGAGATCAGGATGACGGCCTAGGGTTGCTGAAAGATTCAGTAAAAAATGTATAAACAAACAAACAAACAAATAAATAAAACTTGTCGGCCTTGTTTGAATGTCAGGATAGCTGAAAGACTCAGAAAATATTGCAAATAAATAAATAACACTTTGCAGACAAAATTAAATGGCAGAAATCAAGCTGTCCACTTACATACAACTTCTTCGATGAAATACCCCGTCAACACGGCTGTTGCATTGCTAGCTTTATATATGTAAGTCCCGTAGTCTCGATTCTCTAGCCTCTCGATAATGATCGTTTGGTTATTGTCGCAGAGCTGCATTCCATTCTGTCGGCCCCACGGAAACATCACAAGAGTATTGTTTATCAGCCGGTACCACTGGAAGGAAGTAAAGTTGTCAACACAGTGCCAGATGGCGCCTCTGCTTCCATGGAAGTCAATCATCGAGACATTTTCGTTGGCACTCATGTTCATAGGTCCTGGACCTGTGAAACAAACATAAGGTGGTCAAGAACACAGAGCCGGCTCGCCCACCCTGGTGAACATCGGGGTAGTAGTAAATTGCATGTTGGGTATGCTTAATATTATCTTCGATATTGGTGCGCGTCGCTTCAGAAATGAACGATCTTGATGGTATGTTTTATTCGACAAACTTTCATGAAGTAACGAATTTGAGCTGCTTTGTGTGAACAAGTGATGTGCGAGAGGAAAACGTGTAACACGTTTTCAAGCTAACTGCAAACAAGCAGAAACTGATTCACGAATTTCAGTCACTGCAGAACACTCATCACAAGATCCCGCTTCTCAATAATCCAAAAGAATATAATAATCTGCTTTAGATATCACTTTATTCTTATGCTTGGTTTGAAATAAACATTGTTCTAAAGTTCTCCTGAAAACTTTCTCCACATAAAGCAAAAATAGGCTCATATGACAACCGCAATGCGCACGAGAATGGCGCAATACAGTTAAACGTTTGTGTGTTTCAAAAACACAAGATGCTATTCAATAATAACAAAAATTTTGATGGCAATGCGCAAGTAAAAATCGTTTAAACGCTGTTCTGTATTCAAAGTATTCTTTTTTTTAAATATATATTGCGTGACATTGCAGCCAGGGATTTCAAGCCTTGCGATTAGATTAACCATTCGATGGTTCCGGTGTAAGATCAGGCGACAGGCCAAGCCAGCAATTACCAAACACTTAAGAAAATTTGTGACGCTTAATCCTCGCGCATGTGGTCAACAACACAGAGGTCATGACACGTTCTGAAAATAAACATTCTGGCCAAAGCCGATAAGTGGGATTATGCCAAGGTTTTCATATGTCTGAGCAGATGTGAACACGGCCGACAGGGAGGGGTTGACGACTGTTTACAGACTGGCGATGACGAAGGCCTGTAATATTCATCCCCCGAGACCGTAAGGAAAAATGGTGGAGATATGAATATACTCAGGCCAGATGGCACAAGAGCTGCAAAGATTGCATTGAAGCCAAAAGGGAGATTTTTGGAGGCTACTGTTGATTGGAGAAGATTATTCACTGGATCAAAGTTTGGTTTAAAAAATCTGCTACTGCCCAAAGTACCTTCCGACGGAAAAGAAAGGCCATTGTTAAGTACGTGACTGAAAGCCGCTCAAATTGTGGCCCGGATGTTGGAGGAATGAACTATCTTTCACCAGCAGAATCTGCGTTTGAGAGTTGATGAGATATTCGCTATGGCAATGTTGGATTATGAAGTTAACGTTAGACTCGATAGATTATTCCATGATACACCCAAAGTGGACGAATTAGTTGCCGATTAGTGAAACGACACCATACGGCGTGAGTCACCTTTCTGAACGTGTTGCTTGGACGGGGACCTGAGATCAGCAGCAGGTCCGTCGGTATTGGTGGAATATCTTCAGTCACAGGCTTGTGGTAGGCATCACAGCCTGTTCAAAATGCTGGTGGACAGAGGAGCCCATGTTCTTTCGGCGGTTACACAGGGACGTTCTCTGCTTCGCTACTCCGTGGATTTTTCCCTCAGGGCCACCCTGCGGCTCGTAAAATATTTCGTGGATATGGGACTAGCCACCGGACAGTCCGCGCCGACAGGTGCTGAAATTTCGATGGTTCAGAGCTTTTACGAAGATCGTCAGTCAGAGTTGCTTCACCTGCGATTGAAGGGACTTAAAACATGGACGCTAGAGTCTTGAAGGTGCTAACAAAGTCTGGCGCCACATCGAATCCAGAGCTGCTCTCCCTCGACAGTGAATGCCAGATCATGATGAACAATCATCGAGCAGGAGGAAAGAAGCGGAAGAAATTCTCTTGCTCTGAAAACAAAGCACTATCAGCCGAAAACACCTGCAACCTCTCTGTCCACTTGCTGTGGCCGGTTCTATCGCCTGCGGGCTGAACAGAAACGAAAAAGTTTATTCATTGAATTCACGTGGTCAGATATGTGTCGTAAGTTCTTTCCGCTTCCTCCATCACTTAGAGATTTTGTTCCGTTTTCAGACTTTCTATCCCACAAGGCCTCAAACGAAGGAACTTTACAGCGAGAGAAAAAAGCCATGAGAGTGAATTCAGCTCATCAGAGGAAAGTTTTGGAGAGGACAGAGACCTATCAAACTCTTCAGAGTGGGATTCCGACTCTGATGACGCCTTTATCCCATAAAAGTGATGATCATCTGTGATCACAGATTAATCATTTTGCTGCATAGTCATTAAAAATCGCCATTAGACAGTTTTGACACTGTACTAGACAACCATACATCGATGCAGATTTAGTCCACCTTGCTGCAGGCTTGTTTTTAGTTCAACTTGATGAGGTCAAGGCATGATTTGGCTGAAGAGGTCATCCTCATTAAATTTTCTAGACATGGTACTCCCCAGGCGCTCCACGACTCCACGACTCCACGACTCCACGACTCCACGACTCCACGACTCCACGACTCCACGACTACCCCGTACGTAGAATTAGGACACTGGAAAACATTTGTTACTTTAGTGCAAATTCCATCCTCCATCGCTTTTAGACTTCTTAGTTACATTTAGTTACATTTACTAGGGATTCTCTGTATGCACACGTTGTGTACCGAGGGCTAGCTGTGTGAAGGCTAGCGTCGTTATAAAGAAAGGGACGGCAGATGTTTCTGAGGATCTGCATGGTCCCTTTCTTTCGACCCTCTCTTTGCTACGTGTTTGGCTACGGTAAGCTCCCTTGGTCGCATGGGTCTGCATACGATCACTTTGAGCGTTTCAGGTACCTCTTGTTGTATTGACTTCTTAGTGGCTATAAAGGAATAAAGAAAATAGATCCACGCTTTCTCTTGTAAATGTATTATCACGCCTTGTCCCTAACAGATGTTTGGGATACAACACTGAAAACACAAACTACAATATTGATTATCTTATTGCTTCTTACTTCTTACTGCACCTGTGAGTGTTTGAGTTGATGAAGTGACAGGATGGCTACAGCAAATATTAACATTTTGGTAATTAATGATAGTAAAGACACCAAAGCTTTATGTGCAATCCTACCTAAGTTCTTGTTTCCTCGCAATGTCGTAACGATGCATTGGATTAAATAACGCACACACCTGGCAGACGGCCACTGCAGGGTGTATTCTCGTGACACTGGAACCGGCTATCTGCAGCAGCAACAGCAAACTCCGTCCCCATCAGGAGACACACCAGCAGGATCCTGTCTGCAGCCATCCTGTCGGCTTCTTCACTTGGACGATCAGACACAGGATGTTTGGTGAGGCGTGGAGTGCAGCTGTGGTGTTTGTAGCGTGCCGTTAATGGAAACAGGCGCTGCAACAATACACCCAAGAAACTCTGAAAGTTCCTGTCAAAAGCACACGTCCGTTAGGGCCGGTTTACACGCTTCAAAGTTCGTGCTTTGAAACGCCTTAAACGCTTTTCAAGTCTGGAACCAGCTCCGAACCGGCCTTTCTCAAGGTTTTTGGCGGATAGAATGGCTATTTTCCGAAACCTATAAACCTTGACACCCTACCAGCCACTACCACGAACATCAGGGCAAAGGGTCAAATGATCTCAGCCACGGGGTCAAGGTGACTATCGTGCTGCATGTCGTGCTGCATGTAAGCGCTGGCGCCTTCAATTGGAGCGCGGAAACCGGCCTTCAGATTTTCCTCGAACTGTCAGTATCGTTCAGGCAAAAGATTTAACCAGTTCTGTTAAGACTGTTTCCCACCAGTTTAAGGCAAGAACTGATCATCTGGCGGGACTCCGAGGAAGCTCACTGCAAGCAGAAGAACGACATTTGTCCTGGCCCACCACGGCTGCTGCTTGGCGGAGGAGAGTAAGAGGGAGAGAAATGTGCTACAAAAATGTGCTACACTATAGCACGTGACACTCCCTCGCGCCTGCGTGTGCTAACAATCTCTAATGCGCTGCATGAATGAATAACAGCGGTCGTATGGCCCTACCCCCATGCGTATTTTACACGCAAAAGTGTGGAGAGAACTTATAAATGTTCATGGAAGCCTCCCCAAAGCAATATATTTTATTTAGTATCTCCTATGCGGAGGCATCGATTATGTAACTTGCGAATAGACATGAATGATGTAAAATATGCGTTGTTTACAGTCTTAAACATACTATCTATAATTTTAAAAAATTCAAATATGCACTTGTCGCACTAGTGACCTAGAAGCGAATTTTCAATGATGTAAATAGTCCGTGCTCACATAGTCTTATTTTAAGTCAAACGGCATACTGTTAATAATTTTTGATTCAAATGTGTACTTGTCCTGCAGAGTGAGTTGGAAGCCAATTTGGTCCAATAAGCCCAGGAGCAGGTTGCAGAATTTATGGACAACCAGCACTGGTTGTTGGGAAGGCACGAGTAGGGTCAATCTATTTATAACATGCTTATGCAGCCCGACTTTACTTTTTAGTCTGGACGCCATCAAAATGGAGGCTTATACAAACAGGTCAAGGTAAAAGATGTCCCTCGGATTTGGATGCCTGCTCTCTAGCCACTCGGCCACCAGCTTCCCTGTATATTTATATATCTAAAACGATTGAAAACGAAGCGACTGCAGGAGAAGTGTGCATTTATTTACTCAAAACTGAACCAGATATTCTGAGGAATTATATACAATATTTCAACACGTCTGCATGCGACATCCTTGATAAAGACAAGCTTTGCAGCAATCTTTCGATCGAAATCAACTAATTTTACACGTAGCAGACAAATTCATGTAGCTTTCATTTGTTTTCAGTCAGTTAAGTTTAATGGTTTAATCACGTCATCGATGTGAGACTGGTATATAACGGTTCCCCATAACAGAAACTGTTCATTCGGTAATCCACCGTTTATTCCATAATCCATGCTTTCGGGGGTGGGGGGGGGATTGGACAGGAAGACACGTGAAGACATCCTCTTCAGCTCCTCCATCAGTGCAAAGCAGGTTGTTCACGCTGCCGAGTTTAGCACACTTAGGTCATCACACAATATAGCTGGCTATGCCATGGGTGGTCGCGGAGGTCTTTGCGCTAATGGTTACAAACACTAAGCTAAGGTAAATTTAGGATTTAGAGAAGGATTTGAAGAAGTTCATGTTAAGCTAGACGCTACTGGATAGAGAATTGCTGAAGTGGCTCTATAGTGGCTTCCGAGAATTCATTTTAATGAGTACTTACAGTCAGCGGGTCTTGTAATGACGGACAAACCCCAGATGGCACAGGTAGGGTCCTAGCACCCAGGCCAAAGAATGATTCGTTCGAGTGGCTTCCTAAAACTTCTCGACATTAACATGCTTATCAAAATCAGTTCTGGATAATCCATTATTTACGAAAATTCTTATGTAATTTTGCAGAAAACTGTGTCGGTAACCGTAACACAAAAGCGTTTTGTCGCATGCAGGTCAGGCCTGGCTTGTGCAACTTAGCAGACGACAATACCGGATATCCGGGCTAGGTTCAAACTCCATGGTTCAGACCAGGCGACGTGCAGGGAACAAAACCGCTGTAGTTTTCCATGTCGTGGACCGTAGGCAACACGTGCACTGTTCACTTTTAGACCACGACACGAGCAGTTACACGGCTCAACAAAGTCGAATGAAGACAGGAGTACAGGGTCCCTCAGCAGCAAGGATTTCGTCGGACTGTCTAATAAATCTTGAGATAAAACTGTGCTCGCTGTCACCATGACATTTGTGTAGTCCAGCGTGCGTTCGTGTGTATGTGTGAGACTGCATTTGAGGGTCGTAGGAATGTAGTGCACTGCAATGTATGACACGTCTTGGCCTTTGTTTATGTAAAATAGGAAGCCGGATGTCCTAGGAATGAGTGTCATGGAATATATATATACAGACACACCTTTCCTGTGCAACAAAACATAGGCTCGGCTGTCTTGATCTAAAGTGAGCCAGTACTGTCTGTATTGTAATGAAGACACCTAAAAGAAAACTAAAAGAAAACTAAAAGAACATTAAAAGAAAACATTCTCTGATACAACTAAATAAGCCAAATCGCTGCACCCCCATGTTGTTATACGGGACTACAGCGCTATGACAGCACTGCTATATAGGGCAGAGCAGTGGCGCTGAACACAAAATAAAACGAACGTTCCAATAAATGTGATTTTAACGTTAATTATCTAAGCAAAATATTTAGATGACAATCTAGAGTCTGTGCCGTTTGAAATTTAGTAATGTTAGTCCGATTACAAGTCGTTTTATTTTCCAATTTGTCAATAACAGTGTTGTAAAAGAGATTGGCATACAGAAGACTTTTCCGATGAACCTTTACACAGAATGGGGAAGAATATTAATTTCCCGCCAAAGAGATAACACTTCTTACACCGTGAATCCACAATTCAAACAAGAAAAATCATTAAGGCAGTATACCTGCTGGTGCAGCGGTGTTATTTAAAATGAGAACTTGTAGCTAGGGGATGATATGACGTATGTGGATATATGAAGGCCAGGTGATGAATAGCCAGCAAGCAATAAGATCACATATTGATCTTAGTCACTAATGATCGGGGCAAACAACCAGTGTTCGGATATTTCACAACTCACCTGTTCACCTCCTCAAGATGGCGCAGCATATCTCAAGGCAGAGTAAACTAGTTTTCTGGAACAGTCGTACTAGCGTCGGTGTAGTATGTGGAAGTGTTGGTGGTGTTTGTCGTTTTCCTGGAGACACATTTCTGCATCTCTGTTCTGCCTGTTATTGTCTTAGTCATCAGGTGAGCGTCACCTTAATTGTCATTACTTAAGATCGTTCAGATGTCTTTTGGGGTTTTTAAGCGGGAGAAAATCCTGGGTCTTATTTTCTGATGACAACTGTTATTGTCACATATGTTTTTAGCTGAATACTGCGATGGACTGTTATCAGTTCTTATTACCAACTTTTCTTTAAACGATAGCGGGCTTTTACTTAGCCTTTCACCCCTAGCAATGTTCAAAACTTTTGCTGCTCGAAGCCGTGAGCTGGGTTATTGTTAAAATGCATTAGTGCATCTCATTTAAGAAGATCGCTAAATTTGTTGAACGTTCGTGGTGATGGCTGATTTGAAGCTGAGGTTGTGAGCCATGCCGTTTCTGTGATGGTGCACGTGACTTTTTGCACACGATGCCATCGGAAAAACACGCCTGTTTGTCCTAATGGCAGCTGAACACGACCCGAAAATAAAAGCATGGGCTCTGTTATTTTGACTTTCCTACTGAAACAAAAAGGGTTGAACGAAAAGATAAAGTATATGGTTAGCTTAAACTAACACTAACCATGCGGTTAATTCTGGACGCATACATGCGGGCGCGTGTAAATTCAATCATACTCACTCCCTCGCTTACTTGCTTAATTACTCATACGCACGCAGCAAATATTTGGAAGTGCATACATGGTGTAAACACACATTACATAGCACTGCGGATATGTGCACAAATTGTGTTTTCGCGCAGTAAGACCCACTTTAATACGTGGGGGGGGGGGAGGGTTGCATTTCACCGACTGTGCGTAGAGGAAGCCCACAGGGCAAAATCGAGTATATCTCTTCTTCTGCTGCCTTTGGGCACTCCACCACAAGCTGATTTTACATCTGTTATTAACGGCCCTTAACATCGCCCCAGCTGTTGTCTGGCCGCCTACCATATTCAAAAAACAAAACACGCAAATATTATTTCTTTCGATTATCAGTCAGTCCGTCAGTCCGTCAGTCCGTCAGTCAGTCAGTCAATCAGTCAGTCAGTCAGTCAGTCAGTCAGTCAGTCAGTCAGTCAGTCAGTCAGTCAGTCAGTCAGTCAGTCAGTCAGTCAGTCAGTCAGTCAGTCAGTCCAACGACTCAGTCGTTGGTTAATATTTCGTACCCAAAGTGCCTGTGCTGAGTCGTTGGACTGACTGACTGAAAAGAAAATATTGAACATCTGAATTACTTAAAGGGGATATCGTGTTCCAAATAGTCGTCCGTTAATATTTCGTAGTCAATCAAAGAGCCTGTGCTATTTGGAACACGATCCCTTAAACTAATTCAGATGTTCAAGGTTTTCTTTTCAACTAGAGAAAAGATGTTTCTGTGCTTCACTTCCCAGCTTTCAGGATCAGTGACACACAGACAAGCTGTTAACATTTTTGTGTCTGCACTTGTTTATTTGCATGCATATATATATATATATATTTACACACGCACGCACAGACGCGCGCACGCACGCGCGCACACACACATCTGCCAATTCCAGCACTTGAAATATACTGACTTTATCAGTGGGAATAACCGAGAAATATTCCCCTTGCAAGAGTTTGTCGATTATGATTATTTGTTTAATTACGAGCATTATCAGCGCTTTGTGGACAAGATTTTGACATACTGACCGGGACAACAGGACGATGACTGGTGAGACGATAAAAAAGAAGAAAGAAAGAAGAAGAGAAAGATGGGACACAGAGGAAAAGAGGGCGAAGGAGGAGGAGGCCATGCATTCTTCTCATTGGTCGTATCAATGTCAGCTGACATGTCGAAGTCATTTGGTACCAATATCAGCTGACAGGTCGCAGTCATTTCATACCAATATCAGCTGACAGGTCGCAGTCATTTCGTACCAATATCAGCTGACATGTCGCAGTCATTTCATACCAATATCAGCTGACAGATCGAAGTCATTTCGAACCAATATCAGCTGACAGGGCGAAGTCACTTCGTAGCAATGTCAGATGAGAACACGCCATAATGAACGACACTCTGTGTCGAAGAGGAGAAGCCAAACAGGGACAACCCCGTACTGTATGGTGCCCTGGTTTTAAGAACAGACAGGCATGCTAACCTATTGAGCACTGAGTGAGATTAGCAAACTCTGCTATATCTCTGCTAACTAGCTGCTCAGTAGGGCACTAATGCAAATAAACTGCCTGTCGGGAAAATGGCGTGGTACAGTAATTTAAAGATGGGGGCAATTACTGCACGAAATTATAATTCAGGGTTAGTTCAGGACAAAAAATCATTTTGATAACAATATTAGTTGATTTCAAACACACTTGCCGCTTACAATGGGAACCCAAAGGCCAATACGATTACACAGCCCCCCCCCCCC
>SMGT01006906.1:31296-49198 GCA_004794575.1 Lanistes nyassanus | reverse complement strand
CAACCAACCAACCAACCAACCAACCAACCAACCAACCAACCAACCAACCACTCTAGAAAATAGAACGTTTACTGATGGGTTTAGTGTACAATGGTCATCCTTTACAACTAGAAAAGCTGCTCCTTAACAACGAAATCTAGTTCGGAAGAAATCATCGGCAACAAAGAATTCTGGGATACAACGACAAACTGTTACAGCTACCTGTGCTAAGGTATTGAGAGACTTATTGTTGTGCGTGTGTAAAAGTTTTTGAGAAGATGGTTGTTAGGTACTAGACTAAAGCCGTTTCTCTTCACGCCTGTGGGTTGGTGAAAGAAACGTTGACGTGCTGCCTGTGTCCGCTGACAATTCCCCGGTTCCAGCTGCTGTCGCTGGCTGCAGGCGTTGTGTTTGTTGCTCTTAAGCCACAGCCTCTGCCTGACCTTTTGTCTTTGGTCGCGGACGTTTCTGTCGTGTTGTCTTTGGCTACAGGGACAGACAAGAGATTTGTGTTACCTGCTCACCGTTGCAGGTGTCAACTTACTGTTGTGGTCTCGGTTCCAGGTGTTGGAGTGTCTTTCATCTACGGGCCCACGTTCGTGTTGCTAGGCAACTACTTTGACAAGCGTCTGACTCTAGCCACAGCCGTGGCCAACACGGGGGTCAGCGTCGGCTCCTTTGTCATGCCCTTTGTCCTCCGCGTGCTGCTGGACGAGTTCGCTCTCTCTGGGGGCCTGCTGGTCGCGAGTGGTGTCCTTAGCAACCAGTTCGTCTGCGCATGTCTCTTGCGGTCCTCCCCAGCTTTTCGTCCTGGCGCCGAATCTAAGCCGCGTGGACCTGACGATGGCTGGTCTAAGGGAGAGACTGTTGACAAGACTTCTGAGCCACTGTTGGGAGTAATACGAGAAATGCAGATTGACTCTGAAGAAGAATCAATTTTACCAGCGTCAGGGTACAAGAATACTGGACAGCTGTCCGCCGCAAACATGCCGGATGAAACAAGACCCTGTGATACAGTACACGTGAAAGAAAATAGTGTTCAAACCCATTTATCGTGCAGCGAAATACTCCCCTCCGAGCCTGAGAGCCAAACTGGAGATAAGAGGTGGAGACAGGAAAGTCTTGCTGGTCATTCTGACGATTTGGTCCCTGCAGAGGAAACTGATTCTGCGCATGTCGAAACCAGATATGAACATATGGAAACTAGATCTGGACACCTGGAAACTAGGTCTGAACCTGTACAGACAGTCACCATCCCTGATCTGTCTTCTGCCGTCATCTTCGATGACAACTTGTCCCCTTCATCGAAATTTTCATTCAGAGTTCTCGTCAATGAGCCAAAACACTTAGCTGGCAAGTCCGTGTGCAGCTTACGAGACGCCAAGGACGATGTTTTGAGGGATCGTGATGCCAGTAGAGAAAAAGTTTCCAGGTGTCTATCGTCAGCTAGAAGGAAGCTTTCACAAAGATTCGATGTCACTGTACTCAGTAGTTTGCCGTTCTGGGTGCTGGTGTTTTTTCAGTGGTTTGGAATTTCACTCGGAAACCTAGGTCCTATCTTTTTACCTCCCCTTGCGTTAGAGATGGGTTTTAGTGAAAGGGAGGCAACTTTCATGCTAATGCTGAATGGAGGTTTCGACATACTGAGCAGGATTCTGCCAGGAGTTATCGCCGATTACAAGCTGCTGCAGCCACATCAGATGGTGATTACAGTTCAGGTGATTGTGGGCATCTTGTGTCAGGTAAGTAAGGGGATAAATATGTACGCTCCTTGTCTGTTCTGTGTTTGTACTCATAAAGGATTTCCGAATTTTTTTGAAGCTTAGAAGCGCAGTTGTTTTGTTGGATGGACTCAGAGGGCATAGTTAATTCAGTGCTCAGCTGGTGAGCGGAAATGAGTTGACCAGGCCGCAATGTAGTTCAGTTTTGTTACGGACGAACAGACAGACAGACAGACAGACAGACAGACAGACAGACAGACAGACAGACAGACAGACAGACAGACAGACGGACGGACAGACAGACAATAATACTAAATATCATACATAGACAATCATATATTATATGAATGAACGAATGACCAACGAAAGAACCAATGCGAACTTAAATATAAAAGTGATGATGGGTCTATCGCCTTCTCTATGTCGCTTTGCCAGTCGTTTGTTCAGTTTTACTTTTTGTTTTCTTCTTTTTTTTCTCCAAATTTCCAGTTCACTTTTCTTTTCGATACTTACTCCGCCATGGCAGCTTTCTCAGTCACCCTGGGGGCCCTGGGGGGAGTCATCTTCTCTATGACCCAGATCATGATCATTGACTTCATGGGACTTGACCGATTTCCCGTGACCTTTGGCTTCATCCAACTTTTTAATGCTACCTCGTCGGCTGTGGGCTTCCCCCTAGTAGGTAAGACGGAGCTGTACTGTGTGCAGGTCACTGTCAAGACTAACTTATACATGTGTACATGTACAGACCCCGTTCAGAACTACATGTATAGGTCACGTTCAGAACTATATGTATATGTCACGTTCAGGACTAGATGTATGTGTCATGTTCAGGACTAGATGTGTCATGTTCAGGATTAGATGTGTCATGTTCAGGACTAGATGTATGTGTCGTGTTCAGGACTAGATGTATGTGTCACGTTCAGGACTAGATGTATGTGTCATGTTCAGGGCTAGACGTATATGTCTTGTTTAGGACTAGATGTATGTGTCATGTTCAGGACTAGATGTATGTGTCACGTTCAGGACTAGACGTATGTGTCTTGTTTAGGACTAGATGTATGTGTCACGTTCAGGACTAGATGTATGTGTCATGTTCAGGACCAACATAATGACTGGCTGAGTATAAAAAGTGACGTATCTGTACACATGTCGAAACACTACAGTAGACCGAGAAAAGGAAAACGGGTAACGGAAAAAAGGATGGAATAAGTATGTGCTTGTGGCTTGTGGGGGTGGGGGTGGAGGAGGCGAGATGAAGGACGAAGAAAGAAAAAGAAGAAAGCAATGCCAAAACTTAGACACAACGATTGATCAAACGAATGAAGGAATGAACGATGAAAGGAGAAAAAGGAAGAAAGAAAGAAGGGACTGACTGACTGACTGACTGACTGACTGACTGACTGACTGACTGACTGACCAACCATACGAACACGCGCGTGGAGGCAGGCTCTGAAGAGTCTATGTGTGTGCAGAACAACACAAGCGTTTCCGTGTGATAAGAAAATACACAAAGTATTTATGCCATAGAGATTATACACGATTAACTTGAGACATCTTGTTTCGTCAAGGTTACCTGAAGGACACAACCGGCACGTACACCACGTCCTTCCACTACCTTGGTGCCACGCAGCTTGTGTCGTCTGCTATACTGGTCTCCTTTCTGCTTCTAGGCCGTTGTCAGCAGTGGCGAGAGAGGGCAGAAGGTTGAGAACGTTTCTTACTGTCTGAATCGATCGGATCGATTAGTGCGTTGCCTAAGTTTATGTTTTTCTCTTTACCTCCTCCATTCCCCACCCCATCGTCTCTAGTTCTGTGCGTGAATGTGTGTGCGCGCGCGCGAGCGAGCGCGTGCAGAAGGAAGAATGGAATGCAAAAGGTAAGCTGGCTTGACATCAAGGACAGGACGGCATTAGGCGCCCCAGCCCTGGTGATGATGGCAGACGACAGGCCAGGATATCGGAAGTGCCCTCCTACCCTATGACCCTGTAGGTCACGAAATAAAAGAAATAAAAGTCTGTTGAAGAGAGCCGATAGTGAGGTATACATGAAGTATAAAACCGCTAAATTTTCATATCAGCTCTCAGCTTGGTCGTTTAAACAATGCGCCTAAGTAAGGCCCCCCCCCAACCCCCACAAAATAAAATTTAAAAAAAGCGAGTTGAACAGCTATCTGGCACGGCCGGAAAGCAGCACTACTCGACAAGTGGAGGAAGGGAGATAATGTCGTTAAGCGAACGCAGAGCTGATAGACTGGTTGTACATGGGAGTTATCTGGGGTCAGTTCACTGCTCTCATTTCGAGAAACTGGTTAGAGAAAAACAATTGACTGCCGCTTGGAGGAAAGTCCAAATTAAATTAAAACGAGGAAACTGGACCAAGCTAGAAAAGGACAAAGACGAAGACAATCTACATGTTTCGGGGCACTACCCCTTCATCAGGACGACACAAAAACGACGAAAAAACGAAAAAGAAAAAGACTTAGCTGCAGTAGATGTGGCGCGTGGGCTGCATAGCATCCTGCATGTAGATTGTCTTAGTCTTTGTCCTTTTCTAGCTTGGTCCAGTTCCCTTGTTTTAATTTAAGCTGGTTAGAGTTGTTTATTTTCTAGAAATTTTAGGAAGAGAAGGGATTCGTCTGTGAGGGCTTTATGACTCTGTGTGTGTGTGAGAGAGAGAGAGAAGGAGAAAGAGATGTGTTTATTAAATAAGAAACTGGTGCTTGTAGACACGACATTTTCAGTCATACTGGGAGCAAGTTTTTTGTTGTATTATTTTAAATCCTTTATAAACCATGATGTGTGTGCTAGCGAAGATGGATTTGTAAAGGAGACACACCTAACGAGATGACAAGCAAGGTAAAGTGTATATGTTCGTACGTCTAGAGGTAATGACAGGCTAACCCTAACCCTTAACTGGACGATCTTTCGAAGAACATTTTAGGCGGCCTTGACCCTGCATTCCATAACACGTGGGGATCGAAGGGCGTCGAACCTTAATTTTTCATTACACGGCCACGGCAAGTGTTTTCCATGCACTTCGTGTTTCCAGGGACCTATATAGGTGTACTATTCATGTGTATTCATGGCTGCACCAAACAGGAAGCAGAGTGGGCAAAGAAAGATACTGCACTATGTGTTCTTTCAAACACGACAACAGGTAAAGGCATGTGTTGTCCCGTGACTCGTTTAAATGGTACGGGATTAGGGGCGTATGAGACCCTCTGTGGATCGGCATCATGAAAATGGTGCCCACCCACCCCCTCGCTGCCTCGCACCCATGGGTCACGAACTGACTGCCAGGTGGGCCACTATTTACTTGAGCCACAATCTTCATGCTTATGTTACAACCATAAGATTACAGCGATTTTGTCAAACAAAGCTCACGATACAACAAGTCTTTAAACAAATCATGTTACACGCAGGAATTCCTTCGATTATAGTTTCGCTGGATCGGTTTTTACGGCAGGATTAAAATTTGAACACATTTCTCTCCCTTGTCTTCCTATTTATGGAAGTGACCGGGGTTCGACTTCAATTAGCATAAACGGCTACACGGCACTACTTTCGGCGTTCCCATTGAGAATATTTCTGGCCTACAGCTAAACAAGCTTCACTTGAATTCCCATTAAAGGTGACCCGGACTTTTGACCTAAATTAGAGCAAACAACTTCTATGAGTTTCACAATACAATTTTCGTCATACACAACCCGGAGACTAGGGAAATTCGGTGGTTGCGTGATAACTGTGCTCGGAACCAAACTATATTCCTTCACTGGTCACGTTTGAATTAAAAAAAAAAACCCAATCATTTAAAATACACTATGAACAAGAACTGTTAGAACAACGCATTTTTTTACATTGACACTGGTTGGTGCTAAAGTATTATAAAAAGTGTTCTGGCTTGTAATCGCGAAAGTGTTCAAATGGCTGGAAACTTTAAATTCCCAGTGTTATGGAGACCTGTGCTCCAAGAGAAATTTGCTATTGTTGCCGGCTCATTGGAGAGGGGGTCTCCAGGCTATCCAGGCCCCGCGTCCCTTATACCGGGTGCGAGCGAGCCACAACGAAGGCATTACCAGCTACACCAGCAGACAGCGGGTGGAAGTGCCGAGCGTAGCACATTTGTGTTTGTTACGCGCACAAACCTCAAAATAACAGACCTAAGAATATATTTACAGAAACATTGAAAATATGTGATGGATAGGGTGCGCTCTGCTCTTCCTGTTAGTGTTAAGGAAAGTTAAGTAGAGTGAGAGGGAAATAAAGATAATTACGTTAAAAGGTAGTTTAACTAGCTAATGTGAATAGAAAAGATCAGAAATATGCCTACAAACTAACCTAATCTATTAAGATGTTTGATGAGTTTAGTATCTACTGAAAGAATATATCGAGTAGAATCCGAATATGTTAGTTATTAGTATCTGCAACTATCCTAGAAGGATATAGAAACGTTTAAAGAGAGTTAGCCTAGCACAGCTCCGTAAGATGACACAGTGCCTCACAGCCACGGCTCGCTGGGCACCACTCGACCTGGGTACCACCCCCCCCACTCGGCGACGCTGTGGCTCAAGTTTCAAGTTTCAAGTTTCTTTATTCTTTAACCCTCAGGGGGTATTCAGAAAAAATGAAAAAAAAAATTGTCAAAAAAAACATCAATCATAAATTCACCTGGCATGAGGATATGCATATATTGATAAGCAAAATCAATCATTAATAAACACACAAATAACACGCTCAATCACTCAACCAGACGTACCCACACGCAAAAAATAGGCACATATTCATCTATACATTAATGTACTCTACTAAGAAGTATTTTTACAAAGTTCACTAACTTGGTCAATACAGTTTTGTTTTTGCAAGAAAAGAGTTTATAAAGTTTAAATGTATTTGGCCGGCTCAAATAGTATGGTGTCAGTGCGGTGTTGCGTTCAGCTGTNNNAATGGTTAGCACAGATAACCATACCGTCGGTTCTAACAGATAATCAGGTAATCTGTAGTCAGTACCTAGAACATAAAACCAGTGCTAGACCTTTCTTTCCCCAAAAGACATGATGGACGCAAAGCTCTGTTAAAGGACAAGTTCATTTAATTACTTTTTAAATCACAAACCATCTATATATATATATATACACAATATACATGTATAAATATATCACGATGCTCACAGCAACGACAATATAAGTTTGAAGTGTTGTCTGCATAAACCAAAGGTTCTGGCTTAAAGAAATTGTACAGAGAAGTACAGCGATGTCTGCCGTCGTGATTAGTAACGGACGAAATGTGAAATGTACAATGTTGTTTCTGTTTTTATTTACAGCAATGGAAGGAATGTACAAAATAGAAAAGGCCCACTGTTTGCTGCCCTATCCCTTTCCAGAATGTGCGGACCAAGTCATATCTGCCATGGCCAGTGGGAGAACTAACTCTTATTGTCTTTGTGGCAGCTCTCGTCAGTAAAATGTACAAACGAAATCATGGTGCCATCTCGAGATCACCTTTAGAAACAGGCAGGAACTCGAAGGTGAAGTTACGAAGGTCATCCAATGAGCGAACATCGTATGGCGGCGGGTCACACTTTTTTAACATCAACCCTTGCACGACATCAAAATAAACAAAGTAATCTGCAAAAAGACACGCCATTAATAACCATAACGTGACCATTGTACAAGGATAAGAAACAAACTATGCATCGCTGTTTGCAAATTTAGGTCATGTACTGTGGCTGTTTGTACAACTGCTAAGCTGGTTAGTGGATTGCTGAGCGGTTAGAGCGCTGGACTCAGATCCCGAAAGCCCTGGTTCGATTCTCGTGCCCCGTAGCACACTTACCCCTGTTAACTGGGAATGGGTACCCGACCCATGGTTCAGGGTAGGTAAGGGCAGGGAATTTAGATGGGTATAGTCCTTCCGTACGCTGCTGACCTACAGAAAAGTCGGGGGCTCATGCACCTAAAAGGTCTCGTGATAAACTTTACCTTTCAATACTGTTAGACCTTGGGAAAGACTTGGTGTTGCGGCTAGTATCCTGCTGAACACCTGTCTGTTGTAACGACATTAAACTGTTTTGGATCCAGCGGGAACTTACTCTCAAACATCAGCGGCTTGAGAAAGTAGGTCTCCTCTCCCTCTCCTGCCGTCACCATGGTGAAAAAGCGCGGGTCAGCCTCCCTCAGTGTCTCAATGCTGGTGTCAAGGGTGCTGTTCTGATTTTAAGAACAAGACCGCACCATGTTTACAGTCTTCCGGAAGAAGGGCTCATTCGGCTTTGTGGAGCCGTCGCGAGATGGTATTACTATAAACTTATCAGATTTTGATCTGTGAAATCTGCGCGCCTTTTGAAATAACAGAGACAAAAACGCCGGCGCGAGAGAGAGATAGACTTTGTAGGTCTCTGAGGCTGTTCGCTAAATTGCGTCACGTGACATTAGATCAAACCGAAGAAGGTGGTAGCTCACCTCTATTGTGGTCAGACGGCACGTTTTGAGGCTGGGCACGACAAATAGACTCTTTTCGTACAGCTGCAGTACACAGAGGAAAACGACTTTATCCTCCCCATCGCACCTCGTCTCGTCGTCACCGATGAACTTGTAGCAGGTGAAGACGTCTGCCACAGGAGACAACCGTCACGAGACAACTGTCATGAGACAACCGTCACCAGACAACTTTCATGAGACAACTGTCAGGAGACAACCTCTCATGAGACAACTGTCACGGGACAACCATCACAAGACAACTTTTATGAGACAACTGTCATGAGACAACCGTCACGAGACAACTCATGAGACAACCGTCACGAGACAACTGTCGTGACAACCGTTACGAGACAACCGTCAGGAGACAACCATCACAAGACAACTGTCATGAGAAATCCATCACGAGACAACTGTCATGAGACAACCGTCACGAAACAACTGTCATGAGACAACTGTCATGCGACAATTGTCATGAGACAACCGTCACGAAATAATGTCATGAGACAACCGTCACGAAACAACTGTCATGAGACAACTGTCATGAGACAACCGTCACAAGACAACTGGTCGTGAGGCCAGTTCACGGCTCGACTGTCGGCGCATGCGAAACTGTTATACAAAAAAGGGCCCCATGCAGTTTGGTTTGGGATATGGGCAGGAACATACAGTGGGCATTGAGGACCTACCCAGAGCCTCCAGCACACGCGAGTTAAAAGTATTTCACGAAATAATAAAAAAGATGGCAGTGAGCTTAAAATATATTACAGTATTATAGACAACGATCAGTGACACAGAGGTTCAGCTTCATGACAAATTGGTTTGACTTTCAACAGACACCCTATAAACTGAATATTACATAACAAGTGCAAACATTAAAATCCATGTCTAAAGGCTGTTTCAGGATTTTTTGGAACTAATGATGGCAAGCACTAAACAAGCAAGAAACCACGCAACCCACTATGCTACCCACCCACCCACCAAGTTCATTGGTTCTGTACATACAGGATGATCTTTTTTACCGTTTTATGGGAGACATTAACAATTATTTACAAGCCAGCCTGTCTACAGACTGAGTACCACCCATACTTACGGTCACAACCGCTGGCGTTCTGCGTCATGGTGAAGCACGAGCGGTCGGAATTCGCACGCAGAAAATGTCCGTACATAGCGCCGTGCCGGATCTTTACTGATAGAGCTGGCCTCTGGAAACTGACGTGGGTTACCTTGACGACTGCTGTGACCCTCTGTATCACGCGGGCCACGACATGATAGCCTTCTCGCACTGCGCACAAACCGCAGGGAAATCTGGGAGTGTTACACGTGTGACCGTCTCGTCTGTGAAGGCAGATGGAGACAGTCACACTCTCATTTCACTTTCACAGTTCTCGTCACCCACTGTGAGTGGAGCGGAAATGTTCAAAGTAACTGACTTAAGATCTCATTGTATTGATCTCATTGACAGGATTTTGACCTACCAGGTTGATCAGGGCTGGGTTGCATGAGCGCTTGTTTGTTTTTTTAATCCTCACCGCACATTAAAATCTAAGTAAAATACACAGGGAGAACGAGCCTTAATTAACTCTTATGACCTGCAGGTAAGACACTAGCGCCTATTCCGGCCACCACAGGGTAAACAAGATCCGATTGGGCTGTAAAAGAAAAGTATATATATATATATGAAGATAGCACTCGCGCGCGTGAGGGGGAGGTGGGGTGTCTAGGGATGCGCAACTCCAAAAAATGCGTAAAAACTCTCATTTACATCCGTGCAATTCTTACCGCCCTCGCCGATCCCTCTTCCGTCAAGATCAACAGGAATGAAGACCAGTTCGATGTAGGTCTCGATCCTTATGTTGTTCTCGTACTTGACAGTCATCAGAGTCTGTACATAAAGAACACACACACACACACGCGGACATAAAATAAACGCACAGAGGACAAACATGCTCCGGAGAAAATAAGTGGGTTCTCAGCGGTATACTCATTGGCTTTATATACTGCTAGTTCGTTTTTAATATACCGCTTGTTTGTTTTTAATATACTGCTTGTTTGTTTTTGATATACCGCTTGTTTGTTTTTAATATACCGCTTGTTTGTTTTTAATATACTGCTTGTTTGTTTTTGATATACCGCTTGTTTGTTTTTAATATACCGCTTGTTTGTTTTTGATATACTGCAAGTTTGTTTTTGGTATACTCCTAGTTTGTTTCTAGTATTACGCAAGTTTGTTTTTGGAATATTGCTAGTTTGTTTCTAGTACACTGCAAGTTTGTTTTTGACTTACTGCAAGTTTGTTTTCGGTATACTGCTAGTTTGTTTTTGGTATATACTGTTAGTTTGTTGTTGGTATACTGCTAGTTTGTTCTGTGCCTTGTTGAAAAGTACATGTAGATGTTTACACTCAAGATCCACACGCTTTTACAGCGCACACAGACGTAATCTTTTCATACATCTTTTTCTCCTTTCTTTCTTTTTTGATCGTCCTCTCCTTCTTCTGATGACGACTACGATGATGATTATGCAGACAATGGCGATAAAATTTAAAGAGTCTGGCAAGTACTGCCTCGAAATGGAGTGAATTGGCGCCACTGACCAGGACTGTCTCGTTGTTAACGGCGTCCAGTTCATGAAGCCAGTGTCTGACCAGGTCGTGTGACCAGCTGTCGACCCTTTGGTTGTTCACCAACATCAGCTGACACTCGCTGTACGAGCTGCAGATGGACACAGGTTGTTGTTAGTATCAACAATGACTTCAGTACAGCCAGCAGAGAAACCAGCAACGCGAGTCTGGTTAACCAGCTGGAGAGCTATTTCAGAGATAGCGTGAAAGGCTGCATTTACCTACTACCACCCTTCTCCAGGAAACGCACACAGTCACCTGACGTAAATGCCGATTTCCTGTAGCGAATTTTAGCATCAGGGATCAACAGGTTTTGAATCGTCGCGACTTTACTCTGCAGCCTGTAACTCTTGAAGGCTCCTTCCAAGAACTGAAGTTCTGGGTGATCAAGCATCCACTATCCCTAGGACATGGTGTCTGAGAGACCACCCTTTCGCCACCCAAATAAAATAGCGTCCAGATTAAAAAAAATTAATCTAATTATTTCTCTAAAGCTTTCAGAAAAGTAGCGGTACGTGTTACATTCTTTCAGGTGATTGCAGAACACAGGCAGATTATTTTATTGATAAAAGGCTCTCTCCAGATACAAACCTGTGTACATAAGTACATACGATTCTGCGGGTTTCGGGAAGAACGGAGAGTTCGCATTCTATCTGTTCACACTATCTTCCGGCTGTTTATAAAGGGAAATCTACGCGAAGCATTATTAAAGCTTTTGGTATAAAAATTAAAAAGTAACATTTAATAATAAGAAAAATCTGTAAGAATGATGCATCAAAATCGGAATATTAAAGCATGATCCGTTGTAACCTAAACAGCGCATACGATTATAATCAAAATATCATACGTGCAGAATTTATTAAGCAAACAGCCCCCCCCCCACCACCACCACCACTAATCTCTCACTTTCTTCCTTTGTCTGTCTCTCTCTCTCTCTTACACACACACGCACACAGTAGCTAAAACCATACCCATGTAAGACTATCGGCTTCAGTGACGTCATAACTCTACCTCGCGATCTGTACCCACCTGAGGTCCTCCACTCCAGTGACGTAGTGTCTGTGATCTTGTCCTTTGACGGTACTCAGGTAAAAACTGGCTTCTGCGTGCGGTCCAGTCAGTCTAATAGGTGAGTAACCCACCATTACTTCTGAGGGGTCTCGACGGAAATCATAGTTGGGCCACTGCGCCATCTGGAATCGCAGATGCCACAAGTTGTGAGATTCCGATAACAGGTAGTGAGGACGCGTTAATTAATTTCTTGTTTTCCCTTCCATTCACCCATCCATCCTTCCAGCATACAGCAAAGATATTAGTGTAACGTGATTAAGAGCAGTCTGTGCATGGCTCTCTCATTTCCCTAGATGACTTTTTTTGTGTGCTTCGTGACCAGAAACATTCAGGATGCGTTTTCCAGCAGGGAGTTTTCTGTCGGAAATTTCAATGCGTTTGTGAACTGAGCAAGCTGACATTGAAGCCTCAGCCACACTGGGTTTACGGTAATCTGTCTTTTGAACAATCGAAATTGTCTGAAAGTAACTAATGTAAGGAGAATCCAAAACCTTGTGCGTTGAGAAAGTATGGAAAAGGCGAGAATGCATAAACGTATTGAGTCATTTAACGTTGTTTTCTATTTATCACTTCCCGACACGAACTCGTAGTACATACCGGTTCGCACTGTGGTCTAACGGTTAAAACGTCCGCTTTCCAGGCAGGCGGTCGATAGACCTAAAAATTGGCAATCTAGTAGCTGCCCTGCCAGACGTCTGAAACAAAAGGGAACAGTACTAGGACTGGTTGGCCCGGTGTCAGTAAAATGTGACTGGGTGGGACTGGAGCCCCTGTTGTGACAGCAGTCCCAGTGTGGCAGCACGTAAATTTGTCTCAAGCAACACCGTCGTGATATGCACCTCGTTTGCGGCGGGACGTTAAGCAGCAACCAACTGATCATGTGAGGTGCTCTTGGGGATAAAGGGATATTTTATAGGCAGTCTTAATTTTTGCGGTTACCAATCACTTTCAATTTTGCAGTCTAATGGGCGAATGGAAGGCAGAAGGAAAATCACATAACATAAATAATGGTTGTCATAACTAATACGTCATGTACATACCCCACGCCCTCTCGGAGTACCTGGGTGTGCAAGAAAAATGATCAAGCGTTTCCTTTCTTCACACGCCGAAACGGTCTTGACTGTACACAACGACGGCTCAACACACTCTGAAAACGACCACGTTAGGTCAGGTTTGGTAAATCACTGGCAATGCAGAAGGAAATGCTATTACAGCCCGGAAATAATATCGGTAACAACTGCCTGTGCGAAACCAGGTCAAGCTAAACGCAGTCCCAAAGACCGCAAAGAGTTGTGGGATTTCCCAAGGAGCTGACAGGAAACATATTCAGGTGCACAGCCGCCCGGAAGGATCTGCGCGCGGTCGTTTCATTCAAGAAGGCAATCACCCCACTGGTGTACTTTCTGAATCCCCGTGTTTTAATCCAGTCCGTAGCGTTACACAAACAGAACTAGACATTTACTTTCCTGTACAAATTATATGCGAACGAAAACATGCACACATACCTGCGCGTGTGGACAGCAGCAACATAAAAACAACCGCTATGTATCTGCGTAACACACAGTCACAGAGTGCGTGGATAACAGAAGCTGAAAAGAAAGCCCAGACCTTCGATCAGTTGACCCATAATCTATTAACAGCGCAGTTTCGGTTTCGGTGAAAGATTGTATGGCGGGCGGTGCACGCCTTGCGTTGCCGGCAAACGCGTGAAATCACTTCATTTGCTTGTGGTGGGTGTACGCGGGAAATTTGCCTGTGTATCTTAGGTGCACCTTTACACCAGGGTCTAATTTCTTTCCTTGTCACGCTGGGAACTACCTGACCTTCCGCTCAGCCATCGGTATTGCTGTGTTGCCCAGAGAACAGCAACAATCCCCCCCCCCCAAAAAAAAACCCCAACCAAACACAAACACAAAAACCATCAGTAGAGAACACGTCAGGAAAAATAGCGGTGCCGAGGTTTTACCTCTTGAAAGCGTGACTAGGGTGCTTCCTGGCAGCATGGAAGTTTTGCTTTGGTTGTCTGTGGTTTGGTGTCATGTAAATCCCTTCCAGCGCCCCCTAGTGTTCCAGCTTCGCGATAGCTTGTGTCAATGGGTTTGTATGTAGGATGTCGCGTACAGCAACGCCGTAACCAACACACAGATGGAAGCTGAGGGACAGAAAATATAGGGAAGGCGGGCGATAAAGATGGACGCGCGCACGTAAAGACTTCGAGTGTCGCACTTCATGAACTAATTCACAGAGTGATGTTGGCGGATGTTGGCCGACATCCCCCTGAACGCTGGGGAAAGAAAGAATCTAGTGGGTGTACCGAGTGTTAGATCACAAACGTGTACAACGTGGTACTGTGTCTGTTGACATAAATGATATGTTCAAGGGTCTAATTTATTTTAAAAAGAAAGGTGCATTTTGGGTGCACTGCCCAGAAAAGAAGGGTTCTGTCTAAAACGATCGTGTGTTTCTTCCTTCACTATCACCCTCTCACGCAATACATGAGGAATAGAAGACGAGAAGAACTTCGATTTGTTTTCGCGACCTCGTTATTCAATAATTACAACTCTGTCTTGTCACAAAACAGCTGGGCATACTAGCAAATAATTCTGCAAAAAAATTTTGTTGTTAGTCACAAAACTCGTTAATCCTTTTTGTCTCCCAGACAAGAAATTCTAGTATCTGACCTAGAGCTACAGGGTAAACAATAATGGAGATCACACAGCTGCACTTACCGACGGGTTAGACAGACTAGACAGAAACTTTCAGTACAAGTTATAAGGCTATAAAGCGCGATTCAGTAACAATGGCCAGTACTGTCAAAGCCTGCATTTTTTTAACGGACAAATAAAAATAGGCGAGAAAGCATTTGCTTAAATGGATTGTTTCATCATGGGGTGCACTGTATCGCATACTTCTTAAAACAAAATGAACCTTTCAGACACAAGGTGAATTTAACAACAAAATATAAACCAATGGTTGATTTTGTTGCCTTTAATGACAATTACGAGACAAAAAGCAGTTGATGGAAACGATTAATATACGAGTTAAAAATATCAAGGCTGCCGTCAACTCAGCTGCAATCAATACGTTAATCTCTGTCACCAAAGGAAGTAAAGAACACTACAGAATATTAATTAAAATCAATCGTGTACCAAATATTTGTAAAAAGGGGACTACGAAAGTAGGAGGTGAAACACAGTGGGGAAAAGGTTTCTATAAAATACAGAACATCAAAGACATTAGTAAACGGTTTCAGATTCGTTTAATTCAATGTATAATTGCAATTAAATTAGTGTACTAAAGGAACTGAGGAAGTTTGATACGGATTTGTGCACTTCTTGCAGAAGGAAAAAGGAAATATTGTTTATATATTTTACAAATGTGAAAGCACTAAACATTTTTTAAATTGTTTGTCAGGAACCAAATTGTCAAAAAACCCTCTCTAATTTAGTTTATTGAAAGTGTGTTGTACGTCTGAATGCGTGTTCGTGTTCGAAATTTGTTAGACGCCTCAATCAACCCGAAAGAAACACAAACACAAGCGTGGATCTATGTCCACCTTTTACTTCAGAAAAATACGAAATTATTCAAATGAGTTTAAAAACACTTAAGTTCAAGGAATAATCCCACACACGCTAGTCAGATATATTCCTCAGCCACACAATCTAGAGAGCTTTTGGTCGATAAAACGAATACTGTTCCCTTACAGTTTCGCACGTACAAGATGCAATGCACTATTATCCACAGTTCACTCCTAAATGTTGGTGCCAGACAAGTTCTTGTGACTCAGAAGTCGAAAACGATTACGACGACGTATGGAGAAAGGCGATGATCCTGAAAACAGGCGAGGATACTGAAGACGGCGGTGAAATTGAAGACGAGCGATGTTGTTGAAGATCGCGATGATTTGAAGACTGGCGATGATACAACCCCCTGGTCCAGTCGTGGTTGACGAATATTTAACTAAAGTTCTTTTCAACGCAAGCCGATATTTCAACGTTTCGTTCAATGTAACAATTCAATCTCTCTTTACTTGCAGTCGTAAGTTGACGTTTCATGTACACTCAGACAAGAGTATTAACCTCTTTGCAACTTGTGTTCTTTGTCGTTTCGCTTTCTGTTTACATCAGAACTCTATAGTTCTATAGATGGCGTCTTCAACAATCACGATATACCAAGACTAAATCTCAGCTTTCTATCTTTCTATCCCGCCATTCTCGACCTGGCTACCTTCATCAGTCGGTCGCTCTATCTATCCCGTATCCCCCACCAGGGTTTATATACCTAACCTAAGTGTCGAGTGTCGGATTCCCACGAGCTGCACGTGTGATTGTGATTGGCCCTCGTGGACAGTGCATGTTTGGAGCTATGGCTTCTTTGTTTATGGTTAACTGAATGCTGGGCGGCTAAAAATGATTTGTCTGGCCTCCCAAGTGTCTGTCTTGCTGTATGTTAAGTTTAGTTCCCAGAACTGTCATATGTCCAATGTCCTCTCCCAAACTGTACTCTAACAATACACCTAACTAGCATCTTTGTTATCTACAGGTGGCACGCATATTGTTATATATAGCAAAGTATTTTGAAAGCCATAAGTAGCGTTCACATATCTGTCAGCAGAACGCAAAAATATTTTGCTGTGAATATGTACGACTTTCACAAAGACACCAGCCGGGACACGGAAGGAAGAGCGACGGATATGGGGTAGAGAGGGGGACGGAGATGGAAGGGAGGCGTGGCAAAAACAGACTCGCGCTCGCGAAAAGAAGGATATTTATCCCTTTTAAAATCACATCATTTCATCATACAGGGAATACCTTGACCAGTGACCGAAAATGTAGTTTCCCGAAAACGCAGAACCTTTCGCATCTCAGTGACGTGGTCTGCTGCGCGAAGTATTCACGGAGTAAAATTTGCATCATCCGCCTAACACAGCCTGTTCAGTCCTTATTTGGTAGTCGAAGGGGGCGCTTGCGTACAAGTGGCGCACGAGGATGACTGTGACTTATTTACCAGCGAGTCCCGTGCCGAGCACTACTTTCCCCTGGTTTGCGTACTCGTGACTGTTGAAAAATTGTTGGCCTGGTTTTTCAGAGGCGCAGTAATTAGCCTCATTCCGAAACTACCAATCAACGAGATGTCCTAGTGACGTAAACGGCAGTATATTTCTCGCCACTGTGAACGAAAGATCGTTAGTCAAACGAAACAGCATCGTGAGTGAGCAAAGTTTAACCGGCTGTGAAGCTCGTCAGGATTCACATTTTTGTTTTCCTCTGCGGGTACACAGCCCTGTGACGATGGCGAGTGAGTCCCACACGTTAGAAGAACCGGAGGTTTCGCCCGACTTTGTCGATGGACAGTTTCAAGCAGAGAGAAAGAGCTCGTCTGCTTTCAAAATGTTCTCTCTCTTCTTCGCTTTCAGCTGCATGAACAAGAAACCGCCGTCCATGAGCGACGAGGGGGAACCAGAAGAGGAAGTCGCGGAGGACCCCATGTCTCTTGTGGGAGGACGTGTCCACCTGAGGAAGACGTTCCAGCTCACAGCAAGCCATGAAACGCACAGCGACAGGACTGGGCCCCATCCGGTCCGCGAGTGGGCAATCACACCCGACGGAAAAACCGGATGCACACGGCGCGGTCCTGTCCCTGAAAGTGCCCCACAGCCCGTACAAACTCCACCGAGAGTAGTGTTCTTGAAGAAAGACGGAAAGTTTGGGAGTGAATTTATGGCCGCTGTACAAGGCAAGGTCATAATGAAAACTACCAGCAGGTTAGATGAAGGTACAGACTTTACTTGAAAAGCTTGTGAAATATCTAGTGTGGATGTAGAGGAATTTCAATATGTTGCTGAAAATAAAGGGGAAACGGTTGGAAAGTGGGAGGGGAAACACGCGATGGGAAGCGATGGGATCACGCGATGGGGAGCACGCAGAACAGTCACCAGCAGGCGGCAAGATGGCGGGCAGAAGGTATCTAGAGTCCTGCAGCTAGTAGTCTGTATGGATTTGTGTAACAATCCGTTATAAATCTAATTTTTTT
>SMGT01006906.1:12018-25201 GCA_004794575.1 Lanistes nyassanus | reverse complement strand
AGACGGGAAAGTGTGGGACGAGAGAGGGGAAAGTGGCGGGGGGAGTGGGAGAGAGGGGTAAAGGAGACGGGGGAAAGTGGCGGGGGGGGGAGTGGGAGAGAGATGGGGGAAGGAGACGGGAAAGAGTGGGACGAGAGAGGGGAAAGTGGCGGGGGGGAGTAGGAGAGGGGGGAAAAGGAGAGAGGTTGTTTAACTGAGTTAAGTTTATCCTAGTTAAGGAAATGTTATGAACCGTTTATGAACTGAGTAAAAGACTAGGATTTCTATCCTAGAGTTCTGATAGTGATTTGATTGCATTTTAAAACTTTCCTTTTAGATCTATTTCAGTGGTAGTTTCAGCGACTACGCTAAGCAGTCTAGTGGTTAGACTGAGAAAGGACGATCAGTGCTAAAAGTAGCGAGAGGGAAATGTTCACAGTGGGTTGTGTGTGTGTTGTGGTGTTAATGCTGTAAAGTAAAACTCGTGGGTTGAAGTTGCACTTATTTTGAATTACATATTTAATTTGTACTAGAGAACCTGCTTTGAATGAAGTATTAAACATAAACTAGAGAATTTATTCGAATTATGCATTTGAGAAACTTGTATTAAGAGTGACCCAGTGTGTTTTAGATACATGTGTTAGTGATGCGGACACATAGGAGTTAGTGGTGCAGACAGCTACACTTTGAGTGCTGTGAGTGTTAATATTGTGAGAGTAGTTTAAAAAGCACCCAGTCCCAATGAGTTAAGTCTAATCGCAGCGAATAAAAGAGAAGGGTCCTTTGAGTTGCCTATTCTGTCTTGGTGTTTGTGAAAATTGAGAGAAAGAATACTTGTACCCCTGTGTGGCTGAAGAGTGGAGCTGTGTGTGGTGTGGGTGTTGTCTTGATGAAGTGGTAATGCCCCCAGAACGTTGGCTTTCAGTCTCACGTGCATTGCCAGCATCAGACAAAACTGCTGTGGTTAGATACACACCTGCTATATTTAATAAAGGATATTTTGAATCTCACACCTTGTTTATTCAGGATGCACAATCGCTGTGTTTACGCGGATGGCATATTTCAATAAAAGATACTTAAAGCGCTGTCACTTGTTTACGAAGGACAGAAAGTCGCTAGGGGGTTTTAAAAACCAGATCATCACTGAGATAAATCGGCCCCCTGAGGGATGTCAATATTACTGAGAATGACTGTGTTGGGCAACATGCGTTTGTCCCTAGAAGATCTATAGGAACGGCTCAAGTGAGCACAAAATCTCACAAACAAACTAAAAAACAACCAGGTGCGTACATTGACACATGGACACAAACACTTAAACACACACAAGACTGCATGTACAAATACTTTACACACCTATACTCGCACAGACGCGCTAACAAAAACACCTTTACAAAGTGTTGAGCTAAAACTGGGAACTAAAGAAAAACACTTTTTGAAGACGCTGGAACAACGAAGTTTGTCTGTGACACCTGCCCGAACTTCATGCAATAGAGCATACAATTTAACAATTTAGTTTCAGTCAGACTGCTCTCAACAAAATTAATGGTAGACTTAGTATCTGTAAAGCCTAACTCGCGTGGAAGAAAAAAATTCGTTCCGGACCCCGACGCATTCCTGCAGCCACTCAATCGCCCTACTGCCTTCAGCATCACTGAGTCATCATCTTGGAGGCATGGTTACAAACTGTCTTTCCACTGAGTCCATAAATAGCCAGCAGTCCTTCAAGAGTGGCTGCAATATGTTACATTATACAATGTTTGCACGTGCATTGCGGTTTGTTTTACTCGTTGAATTTCGCTTTTTTACCTGCACGCCTTTGGTCTGCACATATTGTCCGGCGTTTTGCGAGCACGTGTTTGCGTGCCTCCTGCGGTGTGCACGAATGCAGCAGAACCGATTTCCGATGCCGGATGTTGTTTCTTGCAAACTATGCTCGTTCGTGACCTGTTTGCCAAATTGCACCTGATCTTTCCTTTCTTGACAGTACAGTTCATTCTGGGTAAGGGGTATTTAACTGGACTCAGTTCATCAACTGTTTCTCGAAATTTTCTTGGCTCCTATCTGAGAAAACCATGTGTACTGCTCCATAATGCTATCGTGATAGCAAGACTTCGAGAAACATTCTACAAAGTGCTTCCGGTTAAGAAGCTGCTTTGTTATCAGCAATCAACATAAAATGACGGACAAAATACGTTACATAGCTGTTGCCCTTAGAAAGCAACTTTTAAAAAATTATCAACGTATCAGACATTGTATTATACAAACAGTACTCTGCCCTCTTTGGGCATAGGATGCCATTATCATTACATAGCATATCATTATTTTTACATAACATGCCATTATTATGACATAGCACGACATTATTATTACATAGGATCACCGTATTATTACATATCTGAGAACACCATACATCCTTTATAAATTTCATTGAATGAAGTATTGGATTGATAAAATGCATAGTGAATATATTACCTGTATTCTTCAGATAGAAATTTGAAAGTAGGCCCCCGAGATAAAAGATCAGTCACTCTTGGAGAATAGTATTGAAAAATGTACCCCCCTCCTTAATGTAACTCGAGTTCAAAGTTGTTCTGATAACTAAAGACAGAAACAGCGGACTGCACACAATAATAGCAAAAACCTTGATGTAGTTTATGACTTTTGTTACCTAGGTTTCAGGTTAAATTATAACAGCAAATTTAATGTAGCACAAAAGTACTTGTATTACAGAGCCTCTAGAGCTATGTTTTCTCTCCTTAAAAAATGTAGATTGCTGCATACCCATAGATATCGAAACTGAATTAATTATTTAATAGAACTATAGCACCAATAGTCAAATGTGGCTGCAAAATTTGGACACTGGCAATAAACGATCCGGCACTAAAATTACGGTTGAAATTCTACAAGCTAATACTAAAGCTAAGAAAAACAACACCCACTAACATGGTCCTTGGAGAACTAAGTCGTTTTCCCATTAATGTTCAAATTAAAAGTAGGATGCTTTGTTTTTGGTTCAAACTAGTTAATGATATGAATCACAAAAAATCTAGTATTTTATATAGAGCAATATATATATATATATAGCATTGAGGGCTACACGAGAGTGGGACCCTCCACTCAAATTATATACAAGCAGTCAAATCAACATTACAAGCCATCGGACTAAATGGTTTTAGCCATCGGACTAAATCAAAATAATCTATCTTGCTCATATGAATGGTTCAAGCAGAAACTTGATAGAAGGTTACATGATCAATTCATTCAAAATTGATTAGAAGGTATAGATACAAAAGACATCTATAAGAACTACAGAATCATTAAAACGTCTTGCACTTTTGAAAACTACATAAAAATATTGCCTCCTAATCACTACACACCGCTTCTTAAATTCCGACTCTTGAACAACAACTTCTCAGTTCAAACGCACAGAATACAGAGAATACCTAGAGAGGAAAGAATCTGTCATCTTTGTAACAGTAACGACATCGGTGATGAATACCATTATTTATTTTGCTGCGATAAATTTAAGGTGACCGAGACAAATGGTTACCTCATTTCTACAGAAACCGCCCTAATGCTTATAAATTTCATCGCCTGGTCTCAACAGAGAGCAAACAACTATTTACAAAGCTATCCTGTTTTATTAAAATCCTACTCAAAGACTTTCGTGGAAATGGATAGCCTATGCTGAATGTTTTTTTTTAACTCAGTTTATTGCAAGCTCTTGCGAGCCTCTAAAGATAGGTTGTTAATTCGTTTGCTTATCCTGGTGAATTTCTGCTCACCTTATTGATGCTTTGTTGTACTGTTGCTTATGTCGAAGAATAAGAAAAAAATAAATAAAAAGATTTTTCCGATGGTCTATTGCGATAGTCGCATGTGACAAGGCACAACAAACTGAAAAACAAACCCATCCCTCGCAGATGTTCAAAGGAACGGCTTTATTTTAAAAAACAACCAAAACAGGTTCCCTAATCCTCTTTGTATCTTCTGATGAAAGACGCATCAAAACATTACGCATCAGCTGTCTCATTGTAATCTCTACAGATCCGAGTCATAAACAAATTTGTCGAACAGTATAAATATGACGTCTGGACAAGGCTAGTCAGCCATTCGTTTGACATCAGACTAAGCAGCGAGTATTGTGAAGATGGTCACGTGGCATCTGTTAGCTGTCGCCATCATCGCCAGCATCGTCGGGGTCAAGTCCGATGGTGAGTGATCTCTTGTTCTCTACGTGATCTTTTATTCTTTACGTAATCTCTTATTCTCTAAGTGATCTCTTATTCTCCATGTGATCTCTTGTTCTCCACGTGATCTCTGATTCTCCGTGTGATCTTTTTTCTCCACGTAATCTCTTATTCTCTAAGTGATCTCTTATTCTCAACTTGATCTCTCATTCTCCACGTGATCTTTTATTCTCCACCTGATCTCTAATTCTCCATGTGATCATTATTCTCTAAGTTATTCTATTTTGCCTGCCGACATCCATCCGTCTCTCACAAACACCCACAGTAAAAAGGAATGAATAAAGAAACAAGGAATCAAGAAAAGAAAAAGAGAAGAAAAAAGGAAGAAAAATGAAAGTTAACTCATTGGACATATATTGACTGTGTGAATTTTATGAGTGGTGTTCTTAGACATAATTATACCGTATATATACCTTTCATAATCCGATTACCTTGTATGCATTTATACAGAAATCATTTCTCATTCTTTCGCCAACCCATCAGCCTGCAAAAATACGTCGTCAGTAACATTACAATACAGTACAATAAATACAATACAATACAATACAATACAATACAATACAATACAATACAATACAATACAATACTACATTTTTCCCGCTTGCAACCATAGGACTTTGTCTTAGTGTCACAGAATACAGGCAATCCAACAGTCAAATCCTAAAATAGAATAGAGCAAGCGTACAAGAGTTCCAGTAGTGGTTACCGTATTGACAATGGGACACTCACCCACACACACTCACACAGCACCCTCCCTCATGCTGCAAGCGCACACATGCCCACATACCGCCAACCCCCCCACCTCACTCACTCCCCCCTCCCCACTGTTCCTTGAGTTTTGCCATGTTGAGGGCAACGGACTTAGAAGGAGGCTAGAGAGACAGCGACAAGCACTATTGACGAAAACTCACGTGGTGAATAAAACGGTCTGCAATTGACTGCCAAGTGTTGTAACACAGGGGAACATGATTGAGAGAGGACGTAGTACCTACGCACCATCTATCATTCACCAAAAAGCATACATCTTCTTTCTCCTCCTTTCCTGAACAGACTGGACAACGGTCAGATCTGTAGACTGAAAAGCCAGGGGAGGTATTTAAAGCGTCGGGTAGATTAAGTTTCTGTGAAACAAAACGCAGAGGCTTCTTTGAATTCCCATTTAAACTTCAACAGGTAGGACAGTTCTTCAACCTTGTTGGTGATTGTATTTTGTTCTTGAAAAGGTCCCCCTTTTAACCCCTTGGACTGTCGGAATGGTACCATCGTCTCTCAGTTCCTGTACACAGCGGCACAACTTCAGGCGGACTTACTCAGCTTGAACAACTGCGTGAGTACTGAGGCATGCTTTTGCACTAACGTTCAGGAAGAGCGGTAAAGTAACAAGAAACCCGATTTTTTTCTGTGCATTTGGTTTGCTTGTGTTTGCGTCTCTCTCTCTCTCTCTCTCGCACGCGCTCTCTCTCTCTGTCTCTCGGGGGTTGGGGGTTGGGGGTGATTGCAACTCATTCAACTGACAAGACGTGTGTACAGAGGCTCTGACAGTACTATCAGAATTTTAAGATTTTTAAGATAATGTTTATACTAGATTTTGGACTGATTATTCATAAGTGACTATGCCTGCAGTACCGCTGAATTTAGAGTGAAATGTGGTGTTGCGGCTATATTCACTGGATTCAGGGATTCAGGTCTTGGCGTGCAAAAACAAAAACAAAAAACCCACAAAAACAAAAACAAAAAAGCCTCCCAAGGTGAAGATTCATGCATTGCGCCTGTGTGACCCTACCCCTTTCTCAAGCCCCCACCCCTACCTTTCCCTAACCCACACCCTAGCCCTCCTCACCGCCGGAAACAACTTCGGCCTCGTCTCCGGAAACATAGGCATCCTCCCCCGCAAACACATTCCGGGTAAAGAGCTCGCCATTTGATTAGCTACACACAAGGGTGACTTGCACGTTTTGGTTTGTCAAGCGAGACAAGGGAAGTACTCTTCGTACGAAAGAGAACTTTGGTCATCTCCCTTGCACGCTCAGGGCCTTGTACACGCGGGATTTTATCATACTTATTTCATTTAAAAATATATATATATATACATTCCAGGTACAGGGTCAAAATATGTCCTTTGACCATCTGTAGGTGAAAAGGAACCCGCTTGTCGAATTTGGTGTTGATCGGTTCGGGCGTGAGATTTATATAACGCACGCACGCACGCAGGCACGCACGCAGGCACGCATGCACGCACGCACGCACGCACGCACGCACGCACGCACGCACGCACGCGTTCATCTGTATATAATAGATACGATATATACATATATATATGAGTTTGAATTACATTGATTGTCTTTCTCAAGTTCTAGGAAACGTGGCAATGTGTTTATCAGTAACATATCACGACAGTAACACACTGACTTGTGTTCTGTCTTTCAATCAGGCACTGTACTTGAATAACTATGATGACAAACGTGATGTCGAACTGCTGAGGGACGCAAGAAACACACTTGCGGAATTTCGACTCGATTCGTCTTGCTCTAAATTTTACCTTCAACTCGCCTATCGGGTCACGCTTTGCAGGCGTCTCATCGAACGTCAGGGCTTGGGTGAGTTCCCTGACAGTCGTGTTAGACCAGTCATTCCTAAAACAAGCACACAGTTTCCCGCTACTGTAGTCGTTTTCCTGGTGCCGAAAAAAACATCAGAGAAAGCAAATGGCACAACGTTCTAACCACAGTGTCTGACTCGTGTTTGAAATCCCGACAGGCAGAGACATAGTGAAGCAGGTTTTGAATAACGCTGGTCGTGTGAAGATCAGTTTTTCTTTAAGAATTGTTATTGTTTCTGATGTAAATCACACACTCCCCAACCCAACTCTCTCTCTCTTCCTCTCCGTCCCTCGTTCCCCCCCCCCCACCCCGCGCGCTTCTCTCTACCCGGGGCCACCCACGCCGTTGTCGTACTTCCCACCGATTCCTCCATGTACGCACACGTAGTTACTCTGCATGTGGCACCTGTGTATGGGGCTGGTCTTGGGTGGGGAGATTTCTCCGGGTACTTAAGGTATACCCCTTTCTCTTCCTCCCAATATTCTTCATGCCCTCTACCCTCCTTCCCCCCTCCCCTTTGCTGACTTTACAGTGAACGAGGAGATGTCCAAATGTAGTCGATCGAATTAGGCTAAGATATATTTTCCTATCCTGAGATATATTCTTGCTCCGTTTGCAGCTGCGGACAGCATTTTCAGGGGAGAACTCGACTAACCTATGTTAACCCCTAACTCCCCAGCTAACATTAACCCCTAACTCCTACCGTACCACTACGCCCTCCCCTAAACTCAACACGAGCATTACAATAAAATCTTATGCCTGATTCAGCGGACCGTCTGTGGCTATTTCCTGCACGGCACCAGTGCAGTGCATGAGATAATTAGTAAACAATTTCTTTCTTTGTCTTCTTTCTATCTTCTTTCTTTTATCTTTCTTTCTTTCCCTGTCACCTTCTGCCCCCACCCCCGCCTCCTCTGACATAATACCCAACAGACAGACAGACCGACCGACCGACCGACCGACCGACCGACAGACAGACAGACAGACAGACAGACAGACAGACAGACAGACAGACAGACAGACAGACAGACAGACAGACAGACAGACAGACAGACAGACAGACGAAGATGAATGGATGGCGCTTGGAGGATACCTCTGTCCATCACCATCATATCACACGTACATAAAAACGAGTGAGCGAAGGAGGGGTAGAAAAATAAACGATCAGTGATCAGCCGTTGCCATTTCGTATTCCAGTTTTCACCACTCTTCCTCCCGGGACAGGCTGAGGGACTCCATTGGATGGTTCTGACTGGCTTTTGAAGTCTGCCGGGATTTGCTTTTTTTTTCTTGTTCCGGTGGACGGCAGACGACCAAAATGTTTTCGCTTCGACCTGCCCCAATTTTACTTCACACAGGTCCTTAAAATTAACGATTTATTCATGAGATCTTACAAGTGCCTGTTTCAGCCCATACATGCTAGAAATGAAAGGCAGTGAACAATTGCTATATTTTCGTCAGAACTGCTAAACAATTCAAATTGCCATAAACGTCATTAAAAATCCCTTCTCGCGATCCAAAAGCAAAGAAAAGAGCAATTAATTGTAGACGTGTCCCTCAAGTACCTGTGCTGAATGCTTATGTCATCAGATAGGCATTCTCTTTTGTCCTGTGGAATAGGATGGAAAGTTTGTAGGAAATTTCATTAAAATCAAACATTCACATAGTTGATCCTTTAAAATGAAACTATCCACCATGCGGTGATGTACAGAAAAAGATGTTAACATAGAGACCACTTGGATACTATGAGTGAAGGACTGAATAAAGACCTGAGGTATATGTACTGTTATTCAAGTGTCTAAATGTTTAGCTGCGTTTGAATGAGCGAGCGAGCGAGCGAGCAATCCTGAATGGGCAGGTTGACAAGACAGCAAAAGGCCAGCTGTTTGCACTACTAAATTTTCGTTCATCTCTCCCTCTGTGTGTTTGTTGAGTTCATCTCTCCCTCTGTGTGTGTGTGTGTGTGTGTGTTTCGTTATTTTCACTATGTGCCTCGTCCGCGCGAAGTGTGCATGTAATGTGTTCTCGCGCGTTACAAATTCCACATTTATTATTATTATTTATTATTATTATTATTAAATAGGGTAATAAGTTACATCTACCTCTAGACTTACAAATAGAGCTTTTTGATAGAATGGTACTCCCCATCGTCACCTATGGTTGTGAGGTTCGGGCACCATATGTACAAAACTACAAGTACGATTCTATAAGATGTTATTCAAACTAAAGAAATCAACTCCATCATGCATGGTATTTGGTGAATGTGGACGCTTTCCTGTTGGCATCCATATCAAGAGTAGAATGCTTTGTTTTTGGTTTAAACTTATCAGTGGAAATAATTATGGTCAATTTTCAAGTTCTGTTTATAGAATGTTACTTAACTTGCATGAACAAGGGATGCTTCACTCAAATTGTATTCACTCGGTTAAATCATTGCTGCAAGAACTGGGGCTGAATGGCTTATGGTTAAACCAGAATAGTTTGAATGTTACAGATGAATGGTTCAAGAAAAAGGTAGACAGATGCTTACAAGATCAATATATTCAACACTGGTTCGAGGAACTAAACACAAAACAGGTATACACAAACTACAGAATACTCAAAACATCATTTAATCCCGAACCCTATCTCAGAGTGTTACCACCTTCTCACTGCCGCCTGCTAGTAAAATTCTTGACATTAGATGATAACTTCCCTGTTAACAAACTCAGACACGAAGACATCCCTAGGCTTGAACGATTATGTACGCTGTGTGACAGAAAAGACATAGGTGATGAATACCATTATATTTTCACATTTACAGCTGAACGCAACACCGCACTGACACCATACTACTTGAGCCGGCCAAATACATTTAAATTTTATAAACTCTACTTCTTAGTAGAGTACATTAATGAATAGATGAATATGTGCTTATGTTTCTGCGTGTGGGTACGTCTGCGTGCGTGACTGAACGTGTTATTTGTGTGTTTATTAATCATTGAGTTTATTTATCAATATATGTATATTCTAATGCCAGGTGAATTATGACTGACGTGTTCTTTAACATTTTTTTTCTTTTTTCTGAATACCCCCTGAGGGTAAAAGAATAAAGGAACTTAAACCTAAAACTTGTTTACTCTAACGCAGGCCAACTCCTTTCTCTGTATGTCAGTCTGTCTGTGAAGAGGGCCTGGATAGCTCATTTGTAGAGCTGCAGAGTAGCAGGTGGAAGGTCGCCGGTTCAAACCCTGGTGTTGCCAAGGATTATTTCCTGGAGTTATACATTGTGCAAACTCTATTCGGCCTCTCCCCGCACAGTAAAAAGCCTGTTCGCACTGGCCATCTTACTGCAGCTATCAGTCTGGTGGTTCTTTCAGTGCATAGCATAGTAGTAATAATACCCCATCCCTCCATTGTCCACCTAGTTTGCGGCAGGACGTTAAGCAACCAATAACCCACTTAGTCTGTCTCTGTCTCTGTGTCTCTGTCTCTGTGTCTCTGTCTCTGTGTCTCTGTCTCTGTGTCTCTGTCTCTGTGTCTCTGCGTCACCTTACGATAGTGACATATCCACCATTCTTTATAATCCAAAACGTCATCACTTCAGCCACGGAAATGTGGAATTTTCCATCACTGTTACGTTACAATCCGTCAAGACTAAAACTATACTCTTCCATGTCCCGAACCTAGTCAGATTCTAGGCACGCTGCACACAAAAGTTAACCCTTTAAGAGCTTCAAAATACATGCACAGAGCTACTAAATACAATTTGGAGACGCCCGTTAACAACCTAAAGGACCAGAGGGTCACAGTTTCTCTTCCGAAACATGTTCGACAAACTGCTTCTGAGTTACAGACAGCTCTTTAAAGATTTCGTCTAGTCTCCAGGAAAACTATCTCGCCAATGATCTTCTCTCTGGTATTTTAACGAAATTGCGGTGTGGTGTCGTGCTGTGCACTTTAATCTATTTCTCCAGTCCTCTTCCCTAAAACCCAACATGTTCGTCTGTCTTAAGGCTAATGTTAACGCTTTTACGAACCCTAGCTCTACTCCCAAACAAAATCCAAACTCCGCTTGAAGTCTTGAAGTCACTCACACGCTTATAATCTGTGTTAAGTATCTTTTAAGAAGACCAGCAAGAAATAACTTTAAAAATTGAAAATGGGAAGGAAGAAGTCTATGTTCTGGTCGGTCGGTCGATCGTTGGTTCTTCCTTTAATTCGTCAGTTCGTTGACTGGTTCGTTGGCTGGTTCTTTAGTTTGTTAGTTGGTTTGTTCTCATTGATTCGTTACATGGTTGATTATTTGAGAAAGACAGTGGTTCCACCTCGCGTTTATTTCGCACTATTGGGGATTGGGGGATTCCTGTTGCTGATCTTGGCACTGAAAGAATGAGCACCAGACTGACGGCTGCACTAAGATGACCAGTGTCAGTGTCATTCTCAGTGTCATCGTCAGTGTCGGTGCCGGACAGAAGAAGCAGTTTGATGGGTTACGGATGACCATAACGTCGGCACAACGTTGAACTCAGTGTACAATCCTTGGCCATTCCTGAATGCAAACTTGCAGCCTTCCAGACGTAAGTCCGACGCTCTGCCACAAAGCTATTGAATTTATCCAAGAAGAATGCTGTGGAAAGATCTGTTCTATCATCTAGTATTCGGTCTCAAGGGCACGCACAAACTGACCATCGAGTTACAATCAGTCCGCTTTTATTTATGAACCCGAAATTTCTTCTAAGAATTTAAAGCCTTCTGTGTTGTCATACATAAATTGAAACCACTAGCACCTTCTTTGTCTCATATTTATCACAGGGCAACGAGCGAAATCCTACATTCCCACGGAGGTTCACGAACACAGTGCTGTACAATTCACAACTGTTTTGCTGCCATAAGGTATAAGCCTATTACTGTACTCAGATTACAACTGCTGAACCACTGCAGAACGTTCACAATTAGTGTAGTTCTCCATGAAGTTAACAAGCAGTGCAGTTCTACATGAACCTCACGAGTAATGTACTTACCGGCTGTTACGCGAGGTTTTGAACTAGCTGACTGGTACACACAGGTTACAACCGGCAATAAACTGTGGAAAGGAATTAAACTCCTACACAAATTTTGCAGCTTAGAGAGTGATACACAGAGTGTAGAAGTAGAAACAGTTTGCAGCTAGCAGGTGGAAGGTTACTGGTTTGGATCCTGGTGTGGCTAATGATAATTTATTATACATTGTGAAGAGTCCATTGGTCCAGATGCCTGCAGACTAAACTGCCTGTTCGCACTTCCCATCTTACTGCAACTATCAGTCTGGTGCATGGCTTACTAATAAGACTCCATCCCCGTCCACCGCCCTGATATGCACCGACGGGACGGGACGTTAAGCAACCAACGACCATCCAACCTTGTTTATAACCGTGAGTCTTTCAGGATGGGGGGTCTTTTAGCTTGACAATAACAAAGTACCACACACTACAATGAATCAACGCATCTAATACAACAATAATGAAAAAAACTGGTAGACCAAATCGGTAAACAAAAAGGCAAGATATATTTAACAGGAAATAGCATGCTATTTGAACAGTAAGGTAATAGCAACAATAAATTTGCATAAATGTCTTTTTATTTTATATTCATTATGATTAGCATTTGGTTCACAGGTATTTAGTTGGTGTGTGAACATTGAAAAACCGTCCCTCATATAAATAATGTCCGTGCTATCGTTCTTACACCTGCACAGAAAATAAAAAGAAGTAAATCAATATTCGTTATATTTAGAAAGCTTACTAAATTTTTTCATTGTCTAGTGAGAAGGAAAGAAGTGGTAAAATTTGATAAGACTTGACGACATGGAGAGCACGCCATGTCCAGATTGCAACATGTGATAAAACTCCGGAAATTTGAAAAGACCCGAAGTCAAGCGCTGTCCGGCTGACAGCACACTTCTCGATGAAGTGGTACGAAGTTAGCAGTGCACGCATTTAAAGACGTTGTAGTATCGACCAAAGATCTCGATCGCAGAAAAGCTCCTCTCCAAACCTTTATAGCAATAATGTTTTCTTAAAGAAATATTGAATTCATTTACATAAAAATAAAGTAGTTTTTGTTGGGTACTGCTTGACCAGCCTTTTGCTTTACGACCTTCATTTGCCTTACTGGAAGCGTGTGCAGCCGGCTTTACTGATACATCTATTGAAATGAAGAGGATAGAATCAGTAACTTCTGGAAAACACCGGAATCATGCTGAGAATAACAAGCGGCTTGTGAAAAGCAGTCAAATGACACATATTTATTGTCCGATAATCTGCTGAGATCAGTGAGCGCTGAGGGAAACCGCGAAAACTAGATGTGGATTTTATGTCTTGCTTACATCTGTGG
>SMGT01006905.1:732580-754627 GCA_004794575.1 Lanistes nyassanus | reverse complement strand
TCCGCCACTTGCTGCTGAAGCCATTGCACCTGGTTGTGTCGGTGATAGCACTGAAAAGCCAGGCAGGAAAATGACACTTGGAAGATTACAAATTATAAAATGCTAGTGACAAGATTTATTTTCAATTAAAGATTTAAAAAATCCAAGATGACAAACTGCTGCTAAAAGCTTGTATTCTCATTTCATGCATATCGCAGATTTCTAACTGACATGCCGATTCACTGCTGAGCCAACAGCATTAACTTTTCGCCTGGTTTCATTGATTTCCATCCCACAATCAGTACTTCTAAAGTTGTCTCTTTGAAGTCTTTAAGTTCAGACAGACAACACAAGCACAAGGCGAGGCGATTCTTTTCACACAAGACTTCATACAATGGCAAATACCTGTGAATTTCATGATGCAAATTTAAAAATTCTGTCACAAATCCTACAAGGATGTACTTCAGCTAGATTTTGACAAAAAGCTTTGAAAGATAACTACAATCTAAAGCAAGTGTTGGACAAAGCCCATGCACCTGAACTCTCAGAAACCAGACCAGTAGCAGAGGAGGAAAGTACAAATGCAATCAGATCCAGTGGTTCTTCGCATAGCAAGAATACTGGTAACACCAGCAACAAATCTTATGGAAAAGGTTGAGGAAATGTCCATAATAATCCCATTTCCAGTGGTGGTGGTGAAGTTTTGTGATTGTCATCGAGGTTAGACAGATGCATCATGCAGCTAAGTCTGATGGTTCAATATATCAAAGTGGCTGGTTATTTTCCCGCTGGGATCACAAAGACATGACGAAAACACTGAAATTCTATGTCATCAGACATGACGCAAAATAAACACATGCAAATCTGCTGAGTAGTAACATTGCCCAACAACTTGAGATCATAATTCTGCATTGTCATCATCACTAAAGACCTCCGACATCACTAAGACATACCCGAAGTTCTTTGAAGGGAAAACTGGCAAAATCTCTGACATCAAAATCAAACTTCATTTTGATGAAACAGTCCAACCAGTTACCCATTGTCACAGACGCATACCATTTTATATATGCAAGGATGTCGAAGCTGAACTTGAACGTCTGGAGAAGATGGACATTATAGAAAAGGTTCATGGCCCTACACCTTGGGTTAACCCCATAGTAGTTGTGCCCAAGAAAGATGGAGGAGCGAGGTTATGCCTGGACATGAGAGGCAAAGCTATCAGACGCAAAAAACATCCATTGCCCACAACAGACGACCTCATTTTGAGCTAAATGGTTCAGTGGTCTAAAGCAAACTGGATTTAAGTAGTGCATATCATCAACTTGAGTTGGATGAAGAAAGTCGGTACATCACAACGTTCACAACACATGCAGGACTATGTAGATACAAACTTTTACTATTCTGAGTGAATGCTGCAACGGAAATCTTCCACAATACAATTTCACAGATGTTGAATGACATATCAGGAGTATGAAATCTTTCAGACGACATCATTATCCATGGAAAATCACAAGCTGACCATGACAAGTCTCTTCATACAATAATGAAAAGGTTGGAAGAAAGAGGAGCCAAACAAAACAAAGAAAAATGTGAAACCTCTGTCAATGAACAGTCATTTTTTCGTCATGTGTTCAGCGCAGATGGAATCAAACCTGAGCCCAAGATTGACACCATTATCAATAATGAAGCTCCGAAAAATGTGGGAGAACTCTGATCATTCCTTGGAACGATGCAATACGTTGCACGAAAATTACACATCACGCACAGAGGCCCTTCGCAAGCTGACAACAAAACGTACACCATGCCAATGGACCAAGAGAAAACAGGAAGCATTCGAAAACATCATGAGTCATGGCTTATTTCAATCCAGAGAAACAGACTGAAGTTTATGTAGGTGCTAAGCTTACCCAAGACAATTGAGTGATCTGCCAAGCAAGCTGAACAGCGCTATTCACAAACAGATCATGAAATGCTGGCCGTAGCTTCCGCGGTAGAACATTTTCATTTGCATCTGTACAGATCAAGTTTTACTGTGTTTGCAGATCACAAACCCTTGCTTGGAATCATCAAGAGTCAAAATCCTGTAACAGCATGCATATAAAGACTCAGATTACGTCTCATGCTCCATGAGATCAATCTCAAGTACCGTCCAGGTTCAGATGAACAAAATCCAGCTGATTTCTTGAGAGCAGACATCTTCAGAATCACCAAAAGACAATGCATCAGAAGAATACATCGAACACATCACAAGATGTGGTGTGCCAAAAAACCATGACATTAGAAGAAGTCTGTGAGGCGACACAAAAAGACAACAATAAAGAAACTCATGCAAGCCATGGAAACTGGTAGATGGAGAAATGATCTCACAGAATACGCTAGATTCAAGGATGAATTTTCAGTATCCAGCGGCCTCATTCTCTGTGACCACAAGCTGGTCATTCTAGAATGGCTTCGGAAGAAAGTGATCGACATTGCACATTCACCACATCAAGGGATCATCAAGACAAAGCAGCTTATACTAAAGAAAGTTCGGTTTCCAAACATGATGGCTGTGAACATGCTGAAATCACCGCCGTTGCTACTGACATTAAAAGAGTCTTAGAAGTTGCCGACAACACCGATTTCAGTGACAACACCTCCGAGCGAAGCCTGAAGCAGTTGCATTACTGAGTCACACCAACCCAGCCATGTTCAGAAAGCACTGGCTTACCTAAAAGACTATATTGCTGGTTACGAACAAAATAACTCAAGTGTTAATTTTTTCGAAGTTTCTGTTTGAGTGACTTAATGTGTTTTGAAAAGACAGTCAAAGAATTTACAAAGGTCAATGTGGAAAAGTTGCTTCTGCATTTCATATTTTGACATTGACTTTGCAGTTAGTCAAAGTCTTCATTAATGTTCAAAATGCTCAGAGTGAAAATGATAAATCAGAACTGCATAGGAAATATCCTGTATTTCACTCATTATGTAGAATCTGTCTAAAAGGTAGGGAGAGATATAATGCCTTTAGAACATCGATATATAGTTTGAATAACTCTGTAGTACATCTAGAGAGTTATTGTGCTTAAAGACAGATTTGGGCTCCATGTAAAAATGGCCACGTCTCTGAACCAGAATAAGGACAATACACAACACTGTCTCTGTTACAATCATTGCCAATTAGCCTTGACATGAGAAGCTAGTCATGAGGGAGGGTTATGTACCCGTAACTAAATTTAAGGAAAACGGCAACTGACAATTATTCGGTTACAACTTGTGCAATGCACCGCTATTTGTCATGTTATAGAAGGTTTTTACAGCGCTATTGTTAAGAACCTTGTTTCTTTTACTGTATGTTCACATAGTATTGTAACTTTTCATTCAAGAAAGTTGACAACGTTAGTGAGGCAGAGAAAGTACGTACAGATAGGAGTAAGAGACGTCATTTTTCATTATCAAAACGTGTAAGATTCAGTCTTCTCCAGCCAATGAGAAGAGGGAAAGTTGGGTTGATGTGGAAATGAAAGGATTTCGAGGAGGTTTTAACGCTTTTCGTCAGTCTGGTCTAGGAGAGCGAGGAAGGAGGACGCGTTGTTAGTTTGGAGAAGCTATACAACGGTCATCTGGTGATATATTTTTCCTCGCTGTGGGCTAGGCTCACATAGAAGCACAGCAATTGTTTAGGGAGTCTAGTCTGGGAGAGCGAGGAAGGATGCGCTGTTGGTTTGGAGAAGCTGTACAACGGTTATTTGGGATATATTTTTCTTCGGTGTGGGCTGGGCTCACATGGAAACATAGAAATTGTTTAGGGAGTCTAGTCTGGGAGAGCGAGGAAGAAGGACGCATTGATAGTTTGGAGAAGCTGTACAACAGTCATTTGGGATATATTTTTCCTCGCGGTGGGCTAGGCTCACATGGAAACATAGAAATTGTGTAGGGGAGTCTAGCTGGAGGCAGCGAGGAAGAAGGATGTATTACTAGTTAGTGAAGCTGTAACGGTCAACCCTTGCTATACAATCCTAGCTGTGGGCTAGCCCCGTATAGCAATTTATCAAACGATTTGTGGTATAACTGAATCTGCTTGTTTCTCATTGTGGGAAGTTATTGAGCACTTCCACGTCGAGACCTTTCGTCAACTTTCTCGTTTTTACTGAAAGAGACAAGAACGTTGTTAGGCCATCGATGTGTAGAGGACCTAACAGAGTAAGCAGTCAGCGTTGTTTCTCCATGTTCCTGCAACTCGAGGTTGTTAGTCTAGTAGTAGACTGTGAGTGAACAGACAAAGATAACATTTTCCACTAGTTGTGATCAAGGATCTACGAGGAGCGAGGAGTTTATCCTGTGATGGTTGGTCAAGGACACTCCAAGGGTACCAAACCGAACTCTGTATTACGCTGTTTATCGTTCCGGGAATCCATACGAGAACCAGGTCGAACTGCTGCGAATCTCTGTCGAAGGCATCGCTGGGACTTCAGAGCGTCTTTGACTCTGCGTTCTGTTCTTCCTGGATCTACGCTCTGCAGACCGGACTTTGCGTTTCTGCTATCCAAGTCTACTGTTAGATACTGTCTCCTTCCGTACGGACTATGACTGCAGACCACTATTGAGTGTGAACATACTTTGTGTTGATTATTCTGTTCCTGATTGGATTATAATCCACCGCAAGTAGTTCTTACGAATTGTATTAGTTTAATTGTACACTGGTTATTTCACCTCCTGTTCTGAGATTTGTGACATACCTCACGTTACTATTACCACACACACACACACACATGCACTTTTACATCTTTGTTCATCTACCTCTTTCCTTCCTCTGCTATCCTTTTATGTTCGTAGTTCAATAAATGTGTTGAATTATCTGGTCGTGTCCCTTTTGATTGAAAAAAAGGGGGGGGGGTAGCTTTAGGGGACTACATTACCTCTCTCTTCCCCAAACTCCACCTCCCCCGATAAAACGCTACAGTGATGCCTCCTTCATAAACCACAGGGTGTACACAAATTTGCTGAATCATAACAAGGTCATTTTCAGGAAAATCATCCTGTCTGTGTGACTCACGATCAACACCATTTTCATTTTCCCATCAATTTTTGCAAGGCTGGACCAAACCACTGTAAAATCTTTCTGGTTTGTTTTTTCTATTATGCAAATATTCCAGAAATTTGAAAAATATATACTTTTGCCTATTTGACATTTATTTTTGTCAGATTTTCTATTTGGGATGAGGGAGAAAATCAGCAACATTACTATGACATCTACCTAATGAAAGAACAATTCCGCACACAAATTAATTTGGAGATCCCCACTTGAAAATAAGATGTCATAATTTAACAGAAAGCTCAGAAACAGACAGACAAGTATGCTCATTTAATACCTTCTGGAGAATGACCATCATCATCGTCGTCAGGAAAACCCAAGTCAAGTGGTTGTGAAGGTGGCTCTGCCTCTTTTTCTTCTGTCGACTGGGTGCAAGAAAGAAAACACTTCATGAACATCACAGCATACATGTTTACAAACGTTATGAACTATGGCAAGGTCACCGGCTGAGCCTGTAGGCCTTAGTGTCTGTCATGTTTTGACCTCCCACTCCCCACCACCAGTTTCTTTGCATGCTAGACACATTTTGTGTCCGTTACTTTCAAAGAGAGAAACAAATAAGGTAAAAACAAAAGAAAGTGAACGGCCAAATGCACAAAAATCTCACTCATAGGTGTGAGAACATGTTTATCCTTGCCGTCTCATTTAACAATAATGTAAATAAATACTAAATAGGTTTACAAAAAGCATAAACCTGCTGTTGAGAAAAGATGTCAGAACTTTGAAAGCATGGGCATGCAAGAAGACCACAGTACTCACAACATTGGAATCGCCTGTGTCATATTTCTTCATCTCGTTCATAAACTCCAGATGTCGCTTCTCTTCATCCAGTGTTGCCACCTTCTGTTCACTAAACTGTAGCTTCTGCTGTGTGTTAGCTAGCTCATCCCGTAGCCAGCCATTCTCCTGGCACAGTCTCCGAACCTGAGCTCGCAGTTTCTGTTTCTCAGCTTCCACACCCTGGAAATGTGTGGTGAGGGCTATCATCACCTATAGGACAAAAGCAATAAGGTCAACAAAGCTTCTATCATGAGCAGGCTCTCATTTATTTCATCACATTCTCAACCATTACTTGACTGAGCCTCTAAAGGTAAATGGCAACACACTGCAGCTTACACATTTTTTACAATAACAGTAAACAGCAGTTGATAAAAGGCATGCTAATCTGCGACACTTAAGAACATAAAAGAAACTAAACCATCCAGGACACACAATCCACCCTCCAAGACATGCAAAATACCACATGAGGCAACACACAATCACTGATGCTTCCAGCAACTATTTATAGTCATCTGAATAATCACCATTAAACCTCAAAGTAAAACTTCCTGAAGAGTAAATGAGTTTTATAACGTACCTGAGCTTCACCAATACCCAGCTCAATAGTTTCCAGGGATTTCTTAAGGATGTTAGTTTTCTCCTCAACAAGGTTGGTATCAGCACTTTCATGCTTTATAGTTTTGAGTGATGAGAGGAGTGAGTTCAGGATCTGGTGATGCTCATTTTTTAATGTTTCCAGGCCCTGGATGACTGTTTTGGTATTGCTGACAATCTCGTCTTGGCTCAAAGCAGTCATTTTTCCTATCTCCTCAATCTTTTTTCTGCAGTAAATTCAATGAGAGAAAAAGGTTTTTCAAAAAATACCAAATTAACAAGCAAATGGCATGCACAATAAAGACAGGAATTTTTCCTTCGAAATTAAACATATATAAAATTGAAAGAATGCATTTATCTTTAAAACATAAAAAACTAAATTATCTTTTTTAAGATGGTTTTATTTTACTGAAATAGCTCTGTTCAAAACGCTCACTTCTGTAACTTCAAAGTAAGAGAAAGACAGAAAGAAAGAAAGGGAGACAGGGAGACAGAGAATGAGTACTGACAATGCATAACATAGAGTTGTTTGAATTCCATTTTAGCAAGTTATTTTGGAGATTAAGATCATTTCAGTTTTTTTTCCAATTTGTCTACATTTTAACTAATGCTGAAATGTATTTCTTCTGCCCAAGATACATAACGCAAATTACCTATGATACACTGAACACTTTGAATTTTACACAGCCTTTCGAAATGCACTTAATTTAGTAATAAAACATCACAACATATGGCTGTCACCTTTAGTATAAGAAAATAGGCCCCCTTTTCCCCATACAAACTGTACACAAACTGTACGCTTTAATTATGGTGTTTAACCATCCCCAGACACATATGTTGCAAACCAGGTGCCAGCAAAAAAAATAATTTATTAATATAATTGTCTTCCATAGCATGCAGACAATATTAGCATAGCATTTGGTGTAATTGGTCATGCCCAATACATATATGAAAGGTATTTTCTGTTTGTTACTACAATATGCACATAAGTAAAAACTTTGCCTGTCATACTTTGTTGGACATAGTAATAGTTCTATAGTTTCAAAAAGCAAAATCTTTCACTATCATGCCAATTATCGGTTGAAATTTTATTTCTCCACAGTAGATGATCAACAATATATTGCACCTGCCCAACAGGCAGGCTGCAGCATTCATTACCTGACTGGCACAAATGACTCCCTGCCTTTGGCAATCGGCAAGCTGTTACTGTCCTTCCCTGTATACGCTACATTTGAGGTCTTAATGTTACTGTCCTTTGTAGCACATCCCTTGATATTTACATTATCGTTGTTTGATGTTACTACTGTTGATGTACTACTGTTCACAGGGTCAAAATAAGTTCTTGATTTTGCTAGATTTCCTTTTCTCTCATATACTTCCTGACAGACTAACTCTTGTCACATAAATGGGGTAAACATACTGCCAAGCATACAGCATGTCTATTTCGGGGTTGGATGACATGCTACACACTTGTTGCTGCTAATGCAAATAATACAACATATATTTTATACATAGGATTGGAAATGTTCTGGCTTTACAACATCATCAAAGACTGAAAGTCTGCTTCAACATTCTAAGAAGTCTTGTGACAAGAACGTCCACGTATTTAGTATGTTCTTAATTTTTAAAATGATACATAGGTGGTAATATCTCTAGATCCTTTCAGATTTTTATGTGCAATATATGCATGATTATGCATTATGGAGAACCCTGAATGTCATATTGATTATAAGTCACAAGTAAAAACATCCATCAAAACTACATGACTGTATCACTTATTCAGCTCTTCTGCTGCTAAAGCAAACATTTTATATCATCAAATGCAAAAGATATTTCTGTGAGGCACATATCAAAAACAAGAATCTAAATTCTTAGTCACACTTATATTTTCCTGTTTAAGATGTGTACTGCTAGTCACCGCTATCAAAGACTCAATCTATCAGTCTGTACACTGAGAGGGCATCAAATTCAGATCACTCATTAAGCCATGAATGTCAGCTTTGTGCACAGACCAGGGAATATCTTCCGGCTTAGTTAATGCCAAGCCAGATAACTAGAACTGCCCTTCTGTGCTAGAGCTGTGTGGACACAAGATCATTCAAACACACTGCTCTTGTTTTCTACTTCTACCTTCTGTGTTTACTTGGGTCACCCGAGAAGGCCAGGATTTTTAGCTGCACAGAAATATGACCCCAAATAAAAGAGGCAGGCATGCTGGGACTACCATCTTACTGTATTTTAATGAAACACAAAAGATGAAAAGCACAGTTTTTCTTAAGCCCAACAGCATCTTTGCGAGACCCATCTGATTCCGAGGAAGAATTTCTGAACAAAATACTGAAAAGCCTGCACACCCTCTCTCTCACATATATGTACATGCATACATCAGGTTTTGGCTTCTGCACTTCACCACATGCTTTGTACCTTCTATTTCTAGCAATTTTATGGACTTTTGTTGAATCCAACAAGTCAGTGTCCGAGATGGTATATTATAAGATTGTCACAGGCTGTCACACATGCTACCATGTTAAGGCTTAGCTGGGATAAAATGAAACTCCCAGAATCACGTCAACAGTACAGTAGATGTAGTTTACAATTTTACCCCTAACCCTCTCCCCACCCCAACTAAACATTTCTGCCTATGCCTTCTACAGAACATATGTCATAAATTCAACATAAATATTACTTCTCTTCTACCGACAAGAAAGGGAATCTCTAGATGCTGTTTATTTTTATCAAAACAAAGCAAGTCATTTCACTTGTCACCTTTACGCTACAGACAAAATATGAAGTGCGTCATTCTGACCTCAGTGACAGCCAGTTTTCACTTAGTGGCCTGCCTCCCCTTTGCCCACAATCATCAGCATCCACATGGTTAATCAGACCACATTAAACACAAAATCCCTCAGTCCTGGGAGAAAATTGGGGAAATAAGATTCTTGCATCCTCCTACAACACTTAGGTCAAATAAGGACTGTCCATCCCAGCAGTGTGGGTTGTATGTGAAGCTGATTATAAATGTGTACCTGACTGACCGGCTCCCTTCTGCATGGCAGTAGCACAAAAATCAATAAATACTGTGTGCATTGAAAGATATACATACATATTCTTGAGTGACTCACACATTCTGAGTCACAGGCCACATTAGACAAGCATCTCAACCGATTATACTATCCCAAGCTGTCACATATATCTTTTTTCGCTTCCTCAGGCTATCAAGCTGCAGTGTTCGTGGTTCAGTATTGATTATGAGGGATTACAGCCTGATATTAGATAGACAAGGAAACACATCTGCCCCCCAGACCTGTCACTTTCCTCCACTTCCACTAGCACAACTTCCAGTCAACACATAAACGACTGAAAATCAACACATCATTAACATTCACTGGCTGGTTGACTAAATAAATGAAACTCATAAAACGCCTACACATTTGACAATTTATGAAAGGACATTGCATCTAGAGGGAAATGAGACCTTCAAATCATCTGTGACTTACTTTCTGTAATTTTTGGCTGCTTCTGTATCCATTTTGGAAGAAACTGTGATATGGTTCGAATCCAATAGTACAGAGAGACAGAAGCTGTGTGATCACCATCAGAATTATAGATTGGAGGCTGCAGGAACGGCCCACTATGTGGAAGGGTGAGCCCATAAATTGATTCACAATAAAAGCCTCTGCTGCTGAGTATAAACAATTTAGCGCTTCCTCCACCCTCAAAAATACATCTACAGGTTCATGGGCACAGCCCCCAGCTTCCAACGCCTTCTACAGCAGCAGCTTGGAAGGGACAAAGAGAAGGACAGGATGTGCTAAGAAAACTCGTGCGGGCTGGGCTGCATCCCCCTTTTGCATCAGGTAAAATAACACGGCCTCAGCCGACCTAATGTTAAGCAGAGCTGCCTGCGGCCAGTACGCGTAACGCCGATCTAACATTAGTCAGTAACAGACATGGGAGGCAGCGGGGCGGGTGGATCGGAGCAGAAGTGTTGAGGCGGGTTTTAGAGACGCAAGCCAGGCGAGCACAGCTAAACAGCGACGTCGCCCATACAGGCTCTGACATTACTGCCTAGCGCCGCTGGCTCGCCTCGTACCTGTGAAGCTCGCCTCATGGCTGAAGCAGCCGGTGCGGGCGGACTGCCAGTCGCCGCACCATCACTGTTCGGTATCGATTGGAAGCACCGAGCTCCGAGGCCGATCGATAAGCTTAGCCGTCGTTGCTGCTGCTGCTGCTGCTGCTGCTACCACCGCCACTGGTTTGGAATCGGCTCGCCCGACAACAGCGGCCGCATACATTAATTATTCATGTCGGCCACAACGCTCTCCCGAGTCTTCGACATGACCAAAATGCGCAAAAAAGCTACCCTCAATCAAGCCGCCCTTCAGGCCTAAGCGACGAGCCAATCAGGGTACAGGTTTGCTAATGAGTCTCATTAGTGGTGAGTGCTCAATGAATAAAACTTTTTGCAAGCAGCTACGTGTTTCCCTGCATGTCAAATGAGAACACAGCTGTTAAAGTTATCCGAAAGGCAATAGTCGTCTTTTTGTCACACGCTGTGAAACAATGGCAACGCTATGTAATAATGTATCCTCGAATATTTTAGCAGACCTAATCCAAAACAAAATTCCACAAAATATACCAAGTTCTACAAATTTTCGAGACTGCTGGTCGATCTTTAAAATCTTTATTATCTGGTAAATGTTTATTTTAAATATATATATATATATGATTTTTTTAAACTGACAATGGCTCTCATCGAGCCCAATGATAGCTGATGTTAAGATCGGAGGAGTAGTCCGCTGGATATATCAATGGTGCAGAAATACTATCCCTCCACATTATTTATTGTCGTCGAACTACTTCACGTAACAACTATATATAGAGAGCATATGTAAACAGACGGGTTTACGTTGACGTCACGTCATGTTGGCAGCGTACCAGTCAACTGTGTTCATACTGCTCTGCACAAGGATGTCATCTCTTCTTAAAGTCATTAGAAATGAAGAGCCAGGGGCGGCGAGTTTTCAACAGCCAGCTACTGCACAGCCAGCAAGGCGTCTTGTGCAGTCTTGGCTAATACGCACTTCATGGTCGCGGTAAGCAGAACCTAAACGAAGTCAAGCCCCTCTATATCGCCAGCGATAACAGCTGAGTATGATAAAAGGGAGCCAATCTGCATGCCTCAAGGCCAGCCCACTGGCTCTGAAGTGGACTGAAAACACCTCAGTAATGCCACTATTTTATTTTACTGTTACTTATATAATAGTTGCTTAAGAGACGACAAGTTTTAACAACTGGTTCCTGAGATTTAAATGAAGGGTACAATACGGCCTAAAAACTTCTTACAGTACTAAAAACCAACCTCAAAGCTTTTGGTCAGCATACTTTTACTTTTGCAGCCCCTAATCATTGGGCTTGCTGCAACTTAAACTTACTCCTTCACTTGCTTCATTTAAAACACAAGTCAAAACTTCCTTTCCATCTTGCATTTCTATACATGTCCACTGATTTCACTGAACTACTTGGCTGAGAGAGAAGGTGGGGAGAGAGAGAGAGAAGGGGTGGGGAGAGAGAGAGGCTGGTGGTGTGTCTGTGCTTGTGGGTTGTATGAGTGCAACTTGTATTTTGCTTTATTTTATTAGTTCACGTAAAGCACGTTGAGCCATTCGGTGGAATTGTGCTATATAAAAATGCTTTATTATTATTATTATTACAAAATATAAGCCCACAGCTTTTGAACTAGAGAATTGTAGTCAGTCTTAGTAAGCCAACCTATGCCCAATAACTACTGTCATATTTGTCATAATATAAATAATATTTTAACTCTAACAAAACAATGGACATCAGAAAGGTGAACAGATACTGAAGTATATAAAATAAGACAGTGCAGTGTCACAAAAGACTTGAGCATATTACATCAGTACATTCTTTGTTAATATTAACAACAGTATTGTAAAGATTAAACACATTCGCAAATTGCCCATAGGTCTCTGACCTATGTTGAATTACGATCTGTTTCAAATGCAAAACAAGACATCCAAAACATTCCTTAAAAATTAACAAAAATCTGTTATATTAGGGCTTGTGCTATATTGGATCATCATGCTCAAGCATACAATGTGAGCTATTTTCCTGCACTGAAAAAGCATTAGTTAATACTTTAAAACCTTTATTATTACTTATGAACAGCTATAATGGTGACCCATCCATTTTCTTTGTCCCAGAGCTGGGTTGCATGAGTGTTTGTAACTGATATTCTAATCACAAAAGCAGCTGTACAGCCTGTTTGCCCTGTGTATTTTAAGTGCAGCTTTACCTGTGGAAAGGTAATACTCAATAGTGATGGCCATGCCTGCCATGCCCTAATGACATTCTCCCCCCACCCCACCCACCCCAAAATGCCTGGAGAAGAAAAAAAGAACATCTGCATTGCTTGAATGATATGGAAAGTGTGTGAATCACCTAAGGCTATAATTATGTAGTATAAATAAAATAAATAACGATGGTACTGATCTTGAAATTAAAGTAAACAAATAATGTAATGAACTTAAACTGTCATTGTCACTAAATCAGATGACAACTTACAAGTAAATAAGTCATATTTATTCGAATCTTAAATGAACACCTGCTGCTTCTGAGAGATACTCTTTCCCTTTGTTTTTATTCTAATTGTAGATACCTAACACTGACAGTGGATGCATAAATATGGATTGGTGGTTACAGGCACTCCAACACAATTTACCTGTGTGTATTCTCCTACTTAGTTTAGAACTACTTGTGAGAAGGATTTCTTCTGATCTTCACACGATAAATGGTAAGTAACCATGGCAGTTAGCAGTTACTGTTTTTGACAACAACAGCACACTATGTTACATTACATTTACAATCTCAAAACAATATTCCTGATGGCTGGCATGCCAATGTTTTTAAATTGCATATATATTAACTGAATTAGAACGAGATTTCAGCACTCATTTTTCACCTGTCATCTTGAGAGTGAGAGAGGGCCTGTGCAGCTACCGTTCCTTGGCACTCCATTATGCTGACCAACACATGCAGTGAATATTCACATGGTCTGGAATTTAAATAACAGACACTCAACATGCAAAACATGCAACATTCAGTATACTTAAAATAAAAGACAGCATAGCAATGCCCTATTGTCAAATTAAATTTGTTAGCAAACTTGAAAAAGTGAGAGCTCTGCAATTAATTCACCATGCAGTGCGATCTTCAAATTGCATACTGCCTTTTGCTTCAATATTTTATCTGCATAAAGTGTAATTATATGCAGGGACTGGTTTACTAACACGTCCTCAACTTTCAGAGCATCAAATAAAAAAATGTCTCATCGAAATTCCATGTTTTTGGTCAAAAATGCAACAATTTTGGTTGGCCATACAATGCTGCATGTGTTGGAGAATTGTGACAGAAAATGCAAAGTGAAATGTCTCTGTTTGCAAGAACTTCACTGAAAGGATGCATAAGTATGTGTTACCAGCGCATGGAAAGTAAGGAGATTCTTAGCTCATGACATGGGAAGTGAATATCACCTAAAGCCAAAAGTGCCTTACCTGCCTAGAAAACTTGCTAAGGTACCTCCGACTCTTCTCATTCGCAAATTGTGTGAAACTGCCTTAAGGTGGGAGAACTCTCCCATCAAACACAACAGCAAAAACTCACTTGGGAATACCTAACTAGCACCATGATTTAATTGTTATTTGTGAAGCAGAATCGGTTTTAAATATTTTTTATTAATGATAATATATTTATGTTGGATGCTACTACTTGTCATTGACAAACTAATGGCCCATCAAATTGTGGGGGCAACTGACCCATCTTCCTTTTCTGGTAGGCTGATCCCTGCACATGTCCCTGTGTGTGCACATTACACTGTACAAACATACATATGCACATGCACAGTGCCTCTAACGTAACACAAATTATTTTATTACTCCACTTATTAAATTCATTTACAGCATACACATTGCATTCCATACGGCAACATGAAGCAGCAATTCGTGTTATTGGCAAAGGGAGAAAAACTAGAAAACTGGAATAAAATGAACCAAAGAAAAATACATACTAAAACATATGGATATAACTATAAAGGATATGACTCAAATTTCAATGCTTTAAACTTTACATGTTAACCATAAAAAGTAAACAAACTTTTTGTCATCTTAATTGGGGTAAACAAAAGATTAGGTCAGCTTAATTATTAGTATTAAATACTAAAGTTTCAACCATTACAGTTTAAGTTGGAATACTTCTTATACTATGTATGGGTCACTTTAACTTTTCTTTTAACAGTATTTTTTCCTACATAAAATTAAAAAAGCAGGTGCACAGCTGTAAGACAGAGCATTTTAGGGTTACTATTATGCTGATGCCTGTTTAAAATCAAATGGTTGTATACACATACAGCGATGCCTATGTCAGTCTGTGTGGTGGGGAGGTGTGTACATAAATACATATGTACATATGGGTGCCTCTTTAGTCTTTGTGGTCAAATGGGCAAGTGTGTGTATGCACACAGAGCCAGAGGTGCATCAGTATGGCAAGTAGTACATGCACAGGTGCTCCAAGTGAACGATGTAGGGGTGTGTGCAGAAGCACAATATAAGTATAGGATCTCGTGTGGCCAAAAGTAGAAGATGACAGTAAGGGTTCAGTTTAAGATATAAACTACATGTGATGTAAATGTCGACTCATAGCGTCATGCATACTCCGATCATACAACAGTCTGATAGTGATACAGTGACTAAACAGTGATAGTTGTGCCAGTTGAGTGTCCTCCCACCGGAATAGTTTACATTTTCCTTATGGCCAGTTTTCTGCGTTAAATGCTTATTGATACATTTAACAATGCACGCTATAAAGCACAAATGAAACCATATGGCTTTTTCTGAATTTTTAAAGCATAAAGCAAGCAGCTACAGTAAAAACTCACGTACAAGAATGCAGTTATCGTGTCAGAACAGCAGTGACTCGGCCACCCAAGCCACTTTTCTGACTGAGAAATTTTTTATCCAGATCTTGGATATAATGGCAGAGGCAACACCTTGTGTACGAAATTAACAAACACCTGATTTAAAGATCAAGTATATGAGGTAGCCCTTGCGCGTAAGAAAAAAGGTAGGAAAAATTGTAATTTTCCTACTTCCTCCCATCGAGTCATCAACTAACATGGCGGCTGGAAGTCTCGCAACTTCTCGCGTTAGTTCCTAACGCAATCGCGATTTCGCTGGCCTATCTTGCATACGGGAATTTTCTGCATTCTGCGACCAGAGGTGAGACGTGTAGCAATACGGTTATCGGATACTGGTTACATTTTTCTTAACCACCAATGTTTTCATTTAACATTAGTTTCAAAATATGCTTCAAGTTTTTCTTATCGTTACTGCGTGTTTGTTTTCAGGTTTGATTCAAGAGGTCCTTTGTCAAGGACACAGGCCTACATATTCCGTCGCATTTTGCTTGCGACTTGGGGACTCATATCCCACTTAAATTGGCTAGTGCCAGTTCAATATTTTACTCGTTTTCTCCACCGTATAAGGTTTTATGACGTTTTTGCGTCAAATCGGTAAGTATATTTGTAGTCGGAGCGTTTAGATACCCTTTTAAAACGATGTTACACGATTTCTTGCATCATGTCGCTTTGCCCCAGACACCGCCATTTTCGTGGCCACATTCAGCATAGCTAAGCACGTGTAGAGGGAAATTATGCTAACGCCCACGATTTGTATGTGATAGCAGCCAAGATTCGCGGTCAAATTTAAGAGTATTGAAAGAAATCATACTGGCATACACACATTTTCGTGTATTTGTTACTGTGAAGAAACGCTCTCTTGGTCCTGTTGTGTAAGATTTGCCATATTGATCTTTCGTTTGACGCAGCCACTGGTCATCCGTCATGACAAATGCTGACATAGTATGTAGTGACGATAAGGATCGGGAAAACTAGTGCAGAGTCATTGTACCGTAATCGCTGCTGTTTCAAGTGACCAAGATGTTCTATAGAAAAACCAAGTTTGTGTAGCGGTTGGAAGGCAAGGGTGTGGGGGTTTAGATATTTTTCTTCCATTGGTTTTTGGATTGGGGTGGGGTGGGGGATTGAGTGAATAGGTTCCATATTGACAGTTAACTGCCTGATTGTACATATAGGAATTTCACTTTTCATCTATATATAAAAAAGTGAATATAAGATATTCCCAGTGCAACCAGAAATACTAATAAGCTCAACCTCAAAGGGTTTTAAAGAAAGTGTAGGTACGAATGAACTTGTAAATATTCTGTGTAACAATATATATAAATCATGTGCTGGGTGAACTTTAGTTGTATACCCATTGGTAAAACCAAGTCACATGTGCATGCAGCAGTTCACATATGGTGCACAGAAGCTACAAGTTCACATTAGAAGTCACCTCAAGACTTTTTCAGAATTGCCAGAAATTCAGGATCATTTGTGTGTATATATATATATACTATGTAGGCCTATATTCATAGATATCACTATCAGCCTGGTGGGACTCCCCCTCCCCACCATTTATTTTTGGTCAGATTTTAAGCTAGTGCTTTTCATTTGCATGTTGCCCCAAAAACTGTAATTGCTAACATAGGAATCTCTGTGCATCATTTTCAGGGCCCCTGTTGAGGCAAACAAGAACCATTGCGCCCTTGAATTTAGAGTTTCGGAGTTTTAACACTCCAGGAGCTTTTATGAAGTTCTCTGCCATTCTTACGCATTGGAGAAAAACCCACTGTAGTATTCACAGAAAGCGTAAACCTTACCAGATAACCCAAACATGGCCATCAACATTGACCGTTCCAACATGGACCAGTTCTACCGGTATAAGATGCCTCGGCTCTTAGCCAAGGTGGGATTTTTTAAAATTTAATTTTTGTCCATCTCAACGTGCTTCATCAGTTCTGTATACTTGTATCCAATATACTTCCATTATTATTCTCATATAGTTTGACCCACCAACATGTCTTGTGTGAAACGATGTCAAGCTTTTGTACTACAAATTTTTGCAGGTGGAGGGCAAAGGAAATGGGATTAAAACTGTGATTGTCAACATGGTTGAGATAGCAAAGGCACTATCCAGGCCACCAACCTGTGAGAATCTTTTGTTATTTGCAACTCTGAGACATTTAATAAATGTATTCATATTTTTTGTTATTCTCTGGTTCTTAGAAAGCCTCACCCGGTACCATCCAACACAGTGTCATTGTTTTGTGATCTTCTGTAGTTCTTATAACATAATGTTTGTGTGTTTTGGATTATACTATACCACAGAAATGTCATTTTAAGCAAATGATAGAGGGAAACTGAAAGGAGTGATTTTTTATTTATTCCAGACCCCACAAAGTACTTTGGTTGTGAACTGGGTGCCCAAACCCAGTTTGATGGCAAAAACGACCGCTACATTGTAAATGGCTCCCATGATGCAGAAAAGCTTCAGAATCTGCTTGATGGCTTTATTAAAAAGTTTGTGCTTTGCCCAGAATGTTCAAATCCAGAGACCAATCTTGTAAGTGGCCATTATATATCCTCACAAAAAATTTTCGATAAAACTGTTTTTTCTGAGGTATAATTCGACAAAACTGTATGGTTTTCCTGCTTGTTTTTATAGATTGTATCCACAAAGAAGCAAACGATTCAGCAGCGTTGCATTGCTTGTGGGCACAATAGCAATGTTGACATGCGCCATAAACTCACCACCTTTATCCTCAAGAATCCCCCTGATGTCGTGAGTCATCTCTGTTTTTCATGGATTTTACATCTCTACTGCATATGCTGATGGTTTTAAGATTTGAAAGTTAGATATTTTTTAGCCTCATTTGCTGCTTCTGCTCCTAGCATGTGCTGTGGACTAAATGGCTTTGAAGTAGATTTATTATTAGAGTTTTGGTACATTTGACAAAGTTTGCTTTGCAACTCTGATGAGTGCTTCCTCACACTCTTCTACAATACAGGGTTTTGCCATTAACAATATATTCAATGTCTTTAGGACCCACAAACTCAAACACCAAGCAAAGGGAAGAAGTCAAAGAAGGATAAGGTAATTTTTCGTTTTTGACTGCATTAGTATAGCTAGTTTTCATTGTAATTTGAGAGAAGAGCAGGGAATGGTTAGGTGTCGAACTTTTCAACAACTGGTCCTTGTGAGTTGCTGAAAGTTGTGGACGCTTCCAGTTTCTGGTTGACAAAGTTTAATAATTTTAAAAAATGAAATAATGATCGAAGACAAAGTCTTGGAGATGCATCTGATGTATGCATATCCAAACTGTTAATAAAGGCAATTAACATTTTTGAAGAGTAATTGATCTTGGAGTAGTTTGCAATCCGTAATAAGCTTTTCCTTGAAGCTTTTTGTCTTCTTTATTTAGGTAGTGGGAGCCAAAATTTCATTCTAGATTTCAGATTTTTGCTTTTATGCTTGTTTATAAGAGCAGTATATTACAAGAAAAACAAAGAATTATGTTATCTCTACTGGCTCTTCAGATACGACATGTTGAAGTTTAGAATGATGTTCGTGTCACAAGAAAAGAAACATTTTTAACCTAGGATAAAATCTGGAAAATCTTTAAGCTGTTGCTTTTTTCTGATTGCAACCACTCTAATAGATGCCAGGACTTTATCCAGGGTGATAGCCCCACACAGAAATAAATGTAATCCCAAATAAACTCCAGGAACCACCTGCTTTTATGGGGAGGCGGTGGGTTTGACAATGGTGGGTGGCCATTTACGTAACTATGTAGCGTGGTTCCGGCCTCACAGATTTGAAAAAGTGGTCTATTTTGTGGTTTAAGGGAGGAAACTATAGAAAAATGATTGTACTCTTGGAAAACGCCATTTACCTCCCTTGTCTAATCTCGATTTGTGTTTTTACAAAAGTACGAGAACCTTTGATTTTGCCACGCCGTGAAAAGTAGTAAACTTCTTCCGAAATAAAGGATTCGCCCTGATGTTATTGAGTTAATTTTGCAGAAGGAGGAGTCTGATCGTCACAGCCCTGAAGCCAACACCCAGCAGCAGATGGCTGCCCAGCGTGCATTAGGGGGCAATATCGACGTACCTCCTGGAGTAAGCATGTGTCCACATACATTAATTTTCTGTACATGTACTGTCTAATATGAATGAATTTTTGGATGTTGTTAGGCAAGGAATGGGCCTTCTTTCAGCAGGTTTCAACCAACTTTGGCATATTTCTGGTAATTTCAAGGTGCTGGAAAAACTGTTCACATTGACAGCCAAAGCCCTCTTAATACAAACCTTAAAAATGAACTTTTTAATCATACAGGCATGTGTAAATGTAAGAATGAGAGCAAGTTTTCTTCTCACTGTGATAGGAATTTTTTTCATAAGTGTGTACATGGTACATTTCAAAATGTTTGCCATTGCAGCTTTTGTGATAAGAAATCGCAAATGTAATTTTATAGAATTATTTCTCTGAACAATTGGAGAGTTGGAACAGTAAAGTGAACATACATGCTGCTTAAAGTTTGCCTAAATTGTTTACATTTAACAGAATGAAGAAGCTGAAGATGATGACTGGGGGGATGAAGTCAGTGAGGAGGCAATCAAGCAGAGGATGGACGAACTGTCAGGTGCAGCTAAAGGGCTTGCTCTCACTGATGATCTTGAGAAGACTGACAAGGATCGGCTGGACATAGTGTATCAACTAGTCAAGGTCAGTGTACTGGCTGATACGGTGAGGAAAATGGGGAAAATATTTTTTAATCTCAAAATATATTACGGAAACAATCCTCAACATTCACCATTCACATGGTTGGTAGAATAAGCTTGTCTTCTGTAACCATAGACACTTGAATCAGCAAGTTTCTTGCACGGGCTGCTTTAATAACAATTTATAAATCTGTAATAGCAGCAGTAACGAGGGGTAATGTTTTCTTTGATGTCTCTGAATATTGCAAGATTTTCTAATCTGTTTTGCATTTTTAAAAAAGATTTGTCTTTTTAAGTTTGAGAGCATGAAAGACCCAGGGAAAGGTTTTCACAATAATAAGCATATAAAATAATAATAAAATGGTTAAGCATACCCCATGTTGAGAAAGTTCTGTCAGAGTGCCTGTGAAGGGTTCTGTATACTTATTGAAAAAATACTTTTAAAATGCAGTATTTCGTTTGTGTTTTAAGGAACTATCCATAAAAATTTCCTGTTCTTTCATTTCAGAGCAAGCACGAAAGTGGAGAGCTGAAAAAATGCATTAGGGAGGTGGGAGTGGAGGCTGAGCGGCTAGAGGTGAAGGACAAATTGCCCTTGGTTTTGGTAGAAATTCTGCTGACGGATAAAGTGCTGACACAGCTCAAAGACTACAGTGCCATCTTCCGCATGGTTAGTACTGTAAATATTTGTGGCTTCGGTTTAATTGGGTGTGGGGGGGGGGGGTGCTGTGGATGGAAATTTAAAAAAACTACACAGCCTGGACCTTCTGTTACTGTTTTGGGATTTTCTTGCTAGTTTTTTTTTTTAAGTTTTCAATGACCTTTGAATTATGAGAAGTTGGATTTTCTCACATGATAATCAGTGATTGAATGCAGTCTGTTAGATCAGTAATTGTAGGCATTCTTCCTTTGTTGCATTTGTACACTATTAGAGAAAAATTGCATTTTCTTGGCCATAGCTTCCTTTTGAAGCAAATAGGAAATAGCATTAACTGATGCAAAGAATGAATGTAGTGAGGATAAGATCTTTATACTTGTAGATTTTGTTCCATGTATAATGCAGCCTTTTTGCTGTGATCCTATGTGCCATTCAAGTTGGAAGTACATGCTCATGGTCTGGTGAAAATGTACCATTGTGTGTGTTAGTTTTGTGAAGAGAATCCCCGGGCTCAGAAATACCTGCTGGGAGGACTGGAACTGCTTATGGGAAAAGAATATGCAGCCACTCTTATGCCTCGTGTGCCCCACGTCCTCAAAGCCTTTTATGATCTTGACATCCTTGATGAGGAAGTCATTTTGGAATGGGCCAAAAAGGTCTGCATGAATTTCTGTTGTCATAGACTGTAATCTGTAGTTTTGATGCATTGTGGCACTCTGTTCCACCCAAGCTCTGCAGTCTTTGTGTGCTTGAACTAAAAAGAGTGCTATAGAAATAGCCCATGAACCTCTTCCGCCACACGTTTTTCGTGGAGGTGGTCATTGCAACGTGGCACACTTCATCAGCATAAAATGTATATTGGAGATTTTCAGTTGTTGAGACTTTTTTGGTGAAAGCTTTGGCCTCCATTCTCCCCAAAATATTCAGCCATTTGCATGTTTATTTTCTTAAAGACTTTTCACCTATTGGTGATTGCAAGATCCCTTGACAAGGTGTCATGATATGGAAGGGATCTACCCATAAACAACAGGGTTGTTTATCGGAGGTGCCCCTCAAGTTTCAAGCACCAGTATTTAAGAAATGGAAATAGAAACTGGAAGAGTAGGGAATGGAAAACATAGTTCTTGGCTTCTAGATTGTGCACAAAACAGATTGCCACCTACACATTTAGTGACTTCTCGGAAAATGGTGGGCAGGGTAGAGTGGAATTTGTATCCAGTAAAGTTTAAATGAGATTCACCAGATTTCTGACCCTAGACAGGAATT
>SMGT01006905.1:681755-732527 GCA_004794575.1 Lanistes nyassanus | reverse complement strand
GACTGACAAAAGTAACCTTTTTACCAGTGAATGTTATTTTGAAAAATAATAGTTTGGCTCCGCATTAAATCCAGGCACTTCAGGCCAAGCTGGGCAGAGATTAAACGCGTGCCAAAGAAGCTATTCATTTTTCCCTTTTACCAGTTTTAATGCGTTTTGGCACTCTGTTCCACCCAAGCTCTGCAATCTTTGTGTGCTTGAACTAAAAAGAGTGCTATAGAAATAGCCCATGAACCTCTTCCGCCACACGTTTTTCGTGGAGGTGGTCATTGCAACGTGGCACACTTCATCAGCATAAAATGTACATTGGAGATTTTCAGTTGTTGAGACTTTTTGGTGAAAGCTTTGCCCTCCATTCTCCCCAAAATTTTTCCCTTTTACCAGTCAGTCATGGAGGTGGTGACTAAAGCATTACACTATAACAGAACAATCATTTACTGATTTTGTGCAATGTTTGATCTTGTTTCATGCATCATATAAGTCTCTTATATCTGATTTCTATGTCAATTATTCAAACTTGTATTTTGGAATAGGTGACGAAGAAATATGTCTCAAAAGAAGTGGCTGCACAGTTACGAGAAAAGGCAAAACCTTTTACCGATTGGCTGGAACAAGCTGAAGAGGAAGATGATGATGAAGAGGAAGATGACGAAGAGGAGCCTGAGGACGAGGAGGTTTGCATTTATTACTACATTTCTGACATTATCATTGAACAAAAATTGATGGTTTTCGCACGTCCATGTAGGCATCAGTTATAAGTTCCACTCCTAAAGTTTTGTCTTGTTTATTATCATCTGCAGTTCATTTGTTCCATGCATTATTTTGTCTTGTTTATTATCATCTGCAGTTCATTTGTTCCATGCATTATTTTGCAAGCCAGTTTTTAAGGTCACCTCTCTTGTGTCATGCAGGTGGTGTACTCAACCACTGAAAAGGTTGGTGACCAGCCAGTTGAACCCAAGTCACCAGAAGAGAATGGCAAGGATGATGAGGATTTTGATATTGATGCCATTTAGATCTTTGTGTACAATGGTTAATGATGAACGCAGTGTGCAATTACTTTTGTGTGATGATTTACCAGGATGCGCATTTGAACGCCTGTAATTGCTCCTTGCGTTCATGAAAGTCATTCCTCTACCAACAAGAGGACTTATTTCTTTAAATGGACTTTATCTTTGTAACCAGTACATCACATTTGTTAGTATGTTGTATTTTTGTCAGTGTGTAGTCCTTTCCTTTGTGTGTAAAAAGCATTAAGACCCCTTTTGAAGGGGTGGGTGCTGGATTTACATCAGAAGCTTTTGTTAGTGTATACAAATATTGTGATTTAAAAAAAATTCAGACAGCATCTTTTGCCAGCTGTTTTGTCTGATTATTGCTTGTAATAAAGTTAATAAGCTGGCCAAGTATTTGATTTGGCCTTAAGTGTGACCTATGCTTCATGATGATAAAATTTTAATTAACCTTGAAAATAGCTTTTGAAGCTATCAGACTTGAAGTTTATCTTTTCCCGCACTTCCTGAGATTTTCATTTGGTTATGTTCTGGTGGCTTATTTATGGACAATTTTACTTTGGGGTTGGGATAAAATATAGACTGATTCTCATCCAAATTGTCATCTCGAATCGTTATTTATGAAACGTTAAATATTGTCAGTATTTTGGTTTTTTGCATGTCTTCACAATAAAAACTGTACTAATTTCTTGTTTGAATAAACATTGCTAGTCTTGGAATGACTCGTCTTGTCGCGTACGATCATCAGAAGACCACATTAGGCTTCAAACATTGCCCACTACAGGGCACTTAAGGTGTATTAATGGGCCCTGTGCAGAGTACAAATAGGTTGTCACAATTGTGTGATCAGTGGACCCGTTGCACAGCATGTCACCACCTACGTAAGAACTTTATGGGACTTCTTTAATCTCCAGACATTCTTGTGATGACAAGGATAATTAACTCGCTCCCCATTACAAAATTCTATAAGGGATACGAGTGCACCTGTAACATGCATATTTAAAAACCGTGTCAAAATTGTACTGTAATATATGCTGCATATCCCTCGGTCAACTTTAAGTGTGCATGTCGGCTTCTGACTTCCCCAGCTAGCCAGATTTTGCAATATCCCTTGGGTATCTTTAATGTCAGCATTTTCATTTTTTTATGATGGGTATGGTTGTCATAAAAGGATCCGTGATGCTTAAACTCCAGCTCTGTGAGGGTGGCACAAAACAATAAGCAATACCCCTCATGTGGGGGTAGCCTTAAAATACAGACAATGCAAAGACGGGGTAAAAGGAGAGATTTCGATCCTGAGAGGAAGTAGTGTACAAGTACTGTTGGAGGTGCATGTCGCTTCATTTGCAATAGACATTCTAGAAGTATAGGAACAGGGCAGCAAAGAAAAAGTCACTTATCCGTAACAGAAGACGAGGGTGCTGGTGGATGGAGTTGCAGACTGTGTGGAAAATTTCTGGTTAGAATCCAGAAGTAGCCGAGGTTCAGGATTTAATGTGCAGAGTTCATGGTCATCTCACAAACGTTACAAAAGTTTTCCTCTGCACAGGTTATTTTATTGCAGCTGTCTTCTGTCAGCCCCTAGATAATAGATACCTTGATTCCCCATAGTGAAATCATCACAAGATGGAAGCACTGTTCCTCTGAAAATAACCTTGCCTACAGCAGAAGGCATACCTACACCACAACAAATAAGCTCAGATTTTGCAAGCTGTGGACACTGGACGTGCAAGGACAAACCAGCAGTAACACTTTCACCTCCCAGATCAAAGCCAGAAAGACACCGAATTTTCCGAACATCATCTCTGCAGTCCTTTGTCCTGAAAGTTCAGTAAAGCACACGCAAGTTGCTCACTCCTTTAGAAGTAATGAAGCAGCGATGTACTCCCATGAGTAGAACACGTGGTCAATTCTGCACAAGACAAAAGCATAGTGTACAATGGCAACAGGTTCAAGTCTTATTTCCCAGAAAACATTGCCCGATGCGAAGCCATGCTGGAATAAAGAAACCAGGAGTGCACAACAGGCGATGAAGAAGAGGAAACTGCATCGTCCATCAAATGGCATCTCTTACTGGAACTGGCCAAGCATTGACAACCCACAGATCTGGCCACGGAGGATTTGGCAGTATTGTGACAGGATCCTTCCATTGTGGGATCTTTTAGAGGAAAAAAGTACACCGTATATTGCACTTCTTGTTCAGGCAGGAAGTCAAGCTGTTCTTCCACCTTGAGGGGTGGGCATCCTATTACTAATCTATGCACTGAAAGAACCACCAGACTGATAGCTGCAGTAAGATGGACAGTGCTAACAGGTAGTGGAGATGGCCGAATGGAGTTTGCACAATGTATAACTCCAGGAAATAATCCTTGGCCACACCAGGCTTCGAACTTACTTGTTCGCAGCTCTACCAAATGAACTGTTCAGCCTCCCCCCCCCCTTCCACGGAATGCTCAAGCGATGGACTTATATTGAGGACCAAGAGTGGGTGCGCCAACAGTGAGAATTAAGGTGCCAGCGCAAGCTGTCGTGTGGTTTATGCAGTGGGCGAAAAAACTTGAAAACAGCAAGAAGGAACTGTACACACTGTATCCAGACGACGAAAATTTGCTAATTGGTGATGATCGAGTCTAATCTTTATGACCTGGATGTCCTTTCTGCAGATGGTCCAGTGATTATTTTGAAAGATATGGTTTGAGGTGCACACACATATACAGTATATATCCTACTTACCTTTCTACACTGCAAACGATTGTGCTTGCACACATTCCGACTATTTTTTTTAAAGGGGGCAGGGTAGATTAAATATAAAAAGCTTAGCTGCCCCTCTTTTTAATTAACCCTTCTCACTCACTGTCCCTTAGTCATTTTCCTGCTGTCTAGCCCATGCGCCACATCTACCGAAGCTAAGTCTTTTCTTCTTTTTTCGTTTTTTTTCGTCGTTTTTGTGTCGTCCTGATGAAGGGGTAGTGCCCCGAAACATGTAGATTGTCTTCGTCTTTGTCTTGTCTTAGCTTGGTCCAGTTCCCTTGTTTTAAATTTACCGTTCCAGCTTAGCGTGGAGGGGGTAAAGCGTACCATTTACAGAAAAGCTAGAAGAATTAAAACTGTCCTAGCTGAAATACAACAGATACGACTTTGTTTGCACTGGTTGGAGGTCATGTCACTTGTAAATATCACGACTCTTTTGATTTCTTACTTAGTACCAAAGTAGGGAAACACTGCACGGTGCAACTAAACAGCATTTGATTGCTGTTAAGGTGGGGGACGAGAGAGAGCGAGAGGCGGAGGGCGTTTAAAAGAAATGCGAACCGACAAAATAAATGTTATCTGAAATTTGATACTTTTTTCTGATTATAGTTGTAAAATGGTTTTGTCTAAAGTATGTACATTAAAAGTCTTCAACATATGTGTACGTTTAATATATTTTAGTCTGGGCACACCACTTGTACAGTTTACCGACACTCTCACCTCGAGACTAAATCGATCTGAGCGTCCAGCGTGGACGTAATGCATGCGACCGAGCTAGGAGCTGTCACTTTTTAAATTAGCGTCTCTTTTAAGCCTCCCTGTTCCTCTTAGCAAAGCCGGACTACCAAAGCATGATATCGTTACGTTTAATACATTCGATTTTTTTGTGGAACCCCAGCCACCTTCCCCACCCTTCTGTTGACTGTAACGCCAACTTAAGCAGAGGTTAGTCCTCACAATCTTATAGCCAGATTTATAAGAGCAAGGAGCGTGTGCTGAGTCAAAGCCAGGCAGAGCGTTTGCGAAGAGACAAGAATTGACGATACCTGCTCCTGTTTGCCTGCTCGAGGTGAGTGTATTAAACGTTCTTGCCTACATCGAGCAAAGATCTTGCTTTCATCGACGCACTGACTATAGATGTCTTTCCCTCTTAAAAACAATACGTTGATCAGTAAGTCGAGAAACATGAAACGTGATACCTTTTCCCTATCCCCGTCTTTATTTCCAAAAATATGTATCTGTCTTTAAAATATGATAACGAAATGATCTGACATAATTCTTTCAACTCAAATATTTAACAACTAACTACAATAAATAATGGTATTTTAGCTGTTTACTGATTTTTTAAATCTCTTTAAAATATTTGCATTTTGGCTTCTGATTTTGTTGTAATCATAACATGAACCCCTATCCTTGCCAGTTTAAAAAAGCAAACGTGATTAAATGCAGCCTACGAGGAAAAATTACAGGCGGCATGGGGTGTAGTCACAGCAGCGCAAGCGACGGCGTAAAGCCGCAAATTTCGTCGCCACGAAGGCAGCCAGGGAGGTCAACGGCAAGTGTCAATAACAACAACAATGTGCACGCCATGTGGATCAAGACCAAAGACGACGCCAGGATGCTTCTGGAAGACCTTGAGAAGAACCACACTCCGGACATTTCTCAAGCATTGCAGGACTACAAGAAGCTTCTTAAGCGCTGGCTATGTAGATTCAAGGATGCTGATTTCATACCGCCACAGGTCGTTGGTCCAGGAGATCTGAACCTGCAGCCATTTCCTATTCCTGTGTCTCCCGAGGGAACCCTCCGGAATTGGCTTACGAACTACGAGCCATTCGACACGCGGCTGCCTAGTCAGAGTGCTTGGCAGATCCTCCCAGACGACGTCATTAACAACGACTGCATGACGACAGAGCAGGAAAAGACTCATGCAGCACGCCTGAAGCGTTCGCATTATGACGACCCTGTACGCATGCGCAAACGTCGAGAGAGACTGGGCATGTACTTCCAGCTGAAGTATCACCTGTCGCCTGGCGTGGTGAAACCTTACCTGTGGTGGGCAGATGTTATGCAGAAGAACATGGAACAGTTGCAGGAGCTTTGCCAGAAGGACTAATTTGACAGACTAGTGGACAGTTTAATTCTCGCCTTGCTCCCCCCCCACCCCGTTTTCTTTTGTATTATTTTCTTTCAATGCTGTCCAGATTACCTACCATTGCTGTTGGGGATTGATGTGTGTGTGTTCCGGATTTTATGTATATAATGTTAAATTTATATAAAGTTTTTTTTGTTGTTGTTGTTTTGAAAAACTAACTTTCAAATATTTTATGTTCCTCTGCAAAACATAACAAAATCGGGTATGCTTCCTTGATTCAGATTAATGATAACAAGAGTGACAGTCTTGGTTAAAATAAACTGCAGAGATAAGACGCTGAGATATCATTCTCATAGGATCTGTGCTGCTACTGAACGGTTTTAAGCCGCTCAAACGGGCGGCTGTTAGATGACATAAATTCCCGGTAGTTATATAAAGGCAACACAGTTATGCTTGCTCCCAGCCAAGGCCGAAATGTCCCCATTATGTGCACGTCCATTTTTTTCTATTTAAATTTTACCAGCCAGACCAGGAGCAACTGTCAAGCCAGATCAGGAAAAGAAAATGGCGATGATTCGGACACACACACACACACAAAGCAGGCCTTGAATTGAGACGGAGTCTGAATGGAGGACTCAAAGCCATCAACCATCTTGGAAGGACCGCAGGAAGTGGAGGACAACCGTTGAAGCCTTATGATCCAGAAGGAGAAGAGGACTAAACTGAGCTAATCCTACCAGCACATATAGAGTCCATTTTGTCTGGAGGAGAAATCCAGCTGGTAACGTTCAATATGTGGGCCTACGTATTTACATCAAGCCATGAAAGTTTAAGTAAACATCGAACTTAACTGGGAGTACGACAACGCGTCCTGCTGGAATAAGAGGAAGATATCGGAGAGCGAATATTGCAAATTAGATATATTTCATGGGTGTGGATGCGCGTATTTGTTTGTGTGCATGCATATTCATGCGTGCGCGCGTTTGTGGTGTTTGGAGGAAAGTAGGGAAGAGGCATCCATTGTGCGAAAAGTCAGATCTTCCTATGCGATGACGAAAATAGACTGACAAGGAAAAAATTGGTTTAGAAGAAATAATAAATACAGAAAAACAAATTATCAAGTTGCATGACAGTTTGATACTTGAAACAGTTACAGTTGAAACAGAGAATCTGATGGGCAGTAATATAATGATTACTCTTTATAACTGTACATAAAGAAGAGAAGGAAAAGGAAACAAGTCGGTACCCACACTCTAACTCCCACCCTACTCTACCTCCCCCCTATCCCTACCCTACCCCTCCCCTAAACCTACCCGAACAAAGCTTTTTTCTTTTTCTTTTCTTTAAAAAAAAAAAAGGGGAATATGAAAACAGGGGACTTAAACCTCCTTGTTTTCAGCTGCCAAAACCAACTGTATCCCACGGCTATGAGCAGGGACGGTAGACGGGGCTCATTGTATCTAAAAGCTGCTCACACATCGTCCGCTATCTTCGAATTACCGTCTGCAATCTGAGTGACCTCACACAGTGCACGAAACCTCGTTGATTTACCTATAGTACGTATACACTGTACGGAAAGGGGGTATCCTCAGCCATGTCCATTGCGTCAACTGCACTGACGCATCGTACTACGTCAGAGCATAATTTTAGAATCACCCTTCCTCAAGATGGCGCCCACTCCTATCGGCGAAACACGCCGCGATCCGTGCGGTAGGTTCGCGTCACACGCCTTTTTTACCGGCGGTCTCCTGATACCATCATTCCTGTCGTTGTTTACTTCCGCATCAGAGATCAGCAGTGCAGGCCAGCGGGCTTGCGAGTCGACAAGGACAACATTTCAGCATCGATCGTCTGCTCGCGAAGGTTCGTCTGTCTTCTGGGCGTCGTCTGCTATGGGGCATCAGCAGTAATTACAGTGAGTTTCTCTTTTATAAGTCGTAACTATTCTTAATCTAACAGGTCGTTACTTGGGGTATTGGCTGTTATATGTTCCACGCATGGCGTGTAAATTAAATATTTCTGATGAAAATGTGTTTAGGCAGCGACATGCCAGACCAGAGAGTATAACAGCAACGTCACATTTTATGCTGGGTATCGAAAAGACATTCCATGACTGACGTTCCCTCAAAGAATGAGAGTGAACTGTAGTATTAATTAATTGTTTATGTAACTGGACGGAAAGCGTGGCGTGATAAGTTTGCTAAAGCCTGAGAAGAAGCCGTCCTTTCTCAGATAGTGGAATCCCCGTTGAACAAACCTTACTGCGAAACATAATCTTAATTAGCACTGATGTATTCAGCACTGTATATAATAGGGTAATAGTCTATGCTTCTGCGACCGTGCATACCTTTTCACAATAGTAAGTCGATCTCGACTAAACATGTGTGCATGCCTTTCTTTCTTTCTTCTGTGTGAGGCTGTTCACGCTACAGTTGGTCGCTTACAAACCATGCACAAAGAACACCACATAGCATAGCTCTACTTTCCACCACACAGCTACGGGAGAAAATTGTGTCCTGAATACAGTGAAATGAGATTGACTTGGACGATATGCATAGAAGCAGCTAAAACTGTAACATTAATGGGATGGGGGTTTGGAACGTTGTCAAAATTGCATGCACCTGTTTCTTTCTGAGTCAGCAGCGTGCACTTTTGCGGTCAACCCAGTGAACTTCATTTCCGCAGTCAGATTCCTGAGGAGGGTTTCCACCTCAGCTAGTCACCCCGCGACCTCATCACTATCTACCCCCAACCCCAAATATCGCAACCTTAGTTTCCTCCGACGACTCTTTGAGGACAGACGTAGCACCAACGTGGCCGGATGTTGTTGGCTTGCGGTTCTGTTCAGACACCGGCGCAGTGGCAGCGGTTCAGCTTATTTTATTATTACTATGTGTGTGTGCGTGCGTGCGTGCGCGTGTGCAACAATAACAACAACAATAATAATGATGTTTATTCTGTTTTTCGGGTAATCTAGGCCATATGAACAACAATTTCATACACAGCCAACAGTATACATGGAATGAACACAAAGCATAACAAATACAAAAATGTCGCGTGAATAAACAACCAGACTCCTTACTTTTTAGACTTTGTTCTATGAACAGCGACTTTAAACGCCAGCTTCCCGCTAAGATTTCTCGTTAACAGCTGCATTTTAAATGATGACGGCAATGTGTAATAGTAACTTGGAATAAGTCTGCTGCGTATAACTGCATATCTCGGGCATGCTAAGAGAAAAATGGTCCAAATCTTCAACATCATGAAGATGTGTGTGTGTGTGCATGCGTGTGGGTGGGTGCGTGTGCGGGTGTGCGTGTTGCGTACTGCAGTGATCAGAAAATTCCCAAACTGACGAGCAGAAAAACATTTGCTACAGGCTTCGGTAGGTGCGCCTTCCCATGTTCTGTGACTTTTTTTTATATCCGCAAATCAATACGTGCCTTTGATTAACACTGATAACAAGATGAGTAGACGTATGGTGCCGTTTAAAAAAATGTGTGCAGTAATCGCTTTGGTCGGGGCATGTATGTGCGTGCGTGGGTGTCATCTCCTCCTGTTCTTATTCCTTCTTCTCCTCCTGCTCCTAGTCCTTGTTTTTACCTACTGTTTGTCGTCCGGCACGTCATATGTATATAGTTCCTTACGCAGTGTGTTCCACGCAGCGGAGGGTGAAAGGGGAGAGTTGCCGCAACCAATCAGGCCAGCGTCAGGTTCCTACCTAACAATTTATGTCACGTCTTAGTGCATTTCCTAACCGCAGTCATTCACTGACCGTGTTTGAACCTACACAATTTTCCCTGCCCCCAAGCAGACACTCAGCCAGCTCACGCCCTCTGTGTGTGTGTGTCAGGTAGTCGGTAAGGTCGGAATTGACTATTTAAAGCCTGCATCGCATTTCTTTTGAAATCCATGTGGGTGTTTGGATCGACAGGTGTGAGGAAACTATATATGAAAGACAGTTGTAACTTGAATGAGTGTGGAAGTTTCCGTAAAAAATTCTCCTCAGGGGGCTGAAGTTGTGGGCTGCATAAGGAATCGTCTGGCCGTTATGATAAAAAAAGCAACAACAAACTTTGTACGGTTGAAGGTCTTTTCATCCTTTGTATTTTGCGTCCAACTTTACAGGTAGATTGGAGATAAATGCCCATATATGGAACTCAGCGTAGTGTGTTCTTTACACCCGTTCTTTTCGACCTTGAGCGCTTTGCAATCTGAATGCTCTTACCTGTTAAATCACAGAAACACCTTTGACACTAAGTATACACACATTTCCGTGCATTCACCGCATGCCGGTTATCGGAGTGCTCTCTTTAATACAATAAAGTGGCCGTGGCGTGCAAGATTTTGCGAGGTTTTCACCAGGAGGAAGTACAAGTATGTCTTGTGTAAATTCCAGGATACTTGTCATGAAAACGAGTTGACGCAAACAAGGTTCAGATTGTTGAGAGTCGTTGGGCGGTAAAATGTGTGGAAAAAACGACTAATTATAAAGAGCGCGTAACTATAAAATATGGGTTATTCCGTTTAGCGAAACACATCAATTTCAACGTGTGCGATAAAACGGAACGGAGATGGTAAATGTCACGACGGGCCGTACCTTAACTTACTGGATTCGACTTCTCCAGAATTACTGAACAAACTTTTATGGTGATCTCGTAAAATATAGACTTAATTGAGCAATCGTCACCAAAACCTCTACTGCCTCAGGTCAATGGTTTCTACGCCAAAGGGTGACGACGCTATGAAATAATGAGAATAACTAGAGAAATCTACCGAGGGAAAAGATTCCCATACTCTGACACACTCGCTCAGTCTCACACAGGCAAAACACTTCTTGCTCAAGAGCCCCCACCCTCGTAAAAGACACGACTGCAGCGAACCGTTATTCAACATATACTTCATACACTAATATTTCCAAACTCTAATATTTATGTTTTAAGACTGTTATGTTTGTGTCATAATTGGTTTTTATGCAATTTAGTTGTTCACAGGCGTGAAGAATGGGTCTTATTATAAATTCAGAACATAAGTAAACTATTCTAACCGCAATTCTTAAACCCAATGCGAGTGTTGTGCTGTACCGTTCTGGCAGGCCGACAGTTTTCTGTTCCGGATCAAGGGAGACAAACACACGCACGTCGTCCTTTTTTTTTTTTTGATATATGACTAAAAAGCAGTCGGTGATCTTACTATGGATCTATACTCTTTGTAGAAGATTTGTGATTCGGGTCTGTAAGCAGCACTTAAATGTTCAGCTCGCACCATCGCATAAGCAACAAACAGCTGACAGTTCGAAATATTAGTGCATTAACAGACTACTGTGGTCAAAACTTTTTCACAAGGTGGTACAAAGGTACTGGCACGAGACATCAGTGTCTACAAGCTCCATTACATAAAAACGTCATTCCTTAGACACTATTTGAACCAAATCTGAAATGCCTGACCCAGATTGGGTAATTTAAGATCCAAGATTTATATCCCATGACATTGATATTCGAGCGCACTATCTAGAGACAAGGTGTACCTCGTCACTTGTCAGAAGAGAGGGTAGGTGCTGATCTGCCTATTTGGCACTAATTTGATTGTCAACTTGTATGCAGCAGTGTCGGTAGAATCACTCCAGAGTCGGCGATACAGCTGGGTGGATAATAATTATATGCTATCGCTCTGTTGCTTTAGCTACTACATCCTTGTCAAAATAACTTTTGACATCAGTACAGGCTATTTTGTCACTTAACGGGCATAAAGCACTGCACTACTTAGGGGATTCCATCTACCAGTAGCTTCCCAAGAATATCAACTGTATTATCCTGTTCGCTGCTTAGAGGAAACAAACCAGCTTTACTGTCACATGTCACTCCTAGGTTGTCACCTGTCACTCCTAGGTTATCACCTGTCACTCCTAGGTAAGCCTGTTTCCCTCTCTTCACACCTGGCAGGTGGGCGGTACATCATAACCAGGCTAATAGCTCCGCCCCAACCTAGGCTGGCCAGAACTGGTTTGAACTAGAATAAGGTGGTTTTGGTGAATGCAGGGCTTGAGGGCACACAATACTTAAGGAGGGAGAAACGTGAGGGTAGGATTCGGGATCAGCTACACACAGAAGGAGACAGATAGATGAAGTAGGAAGACCAATAGAAGCTGACACGTGTAGACCCACGGACCTCTGCCCCTCGCCATCTTAGCCAGGACGTTGGAAGCGTAAAGGACTCCAGTTTTCACGCCAGATACACAGGGTGTATTTCGCCGACACGTCTACGAGACATAACTGTAAGTGACTGCTGTTGCGCCTTATAGGACTGCTCTTGCCATAAGCTATCTTAGAGTCTGGGACTCGGGTTGAGTAAGATAGGTGGTTTTATCCTGCCGGAGACAGGTGACGTCATAAGCTAGTGGCCAGGCGGACGCCAAGAGGAGATAGAGGGAAGTGCTGGTCGTTGCGTTGTCACAAACTTTGTGTTTGGGTCGTTGTACATCGTTAGAGCTGTGTATTGCGGTAAAACAGTTGTTTCCGTAGTGACAAGAGTCGGTGCTCTGTTGTCGGTCACTTATTGTATCTGTGTATCGAGCGGGATCATAGGCCGTGTCGCAGTGTGATTTCCCCTCTGGCTTTAGTTTGATAATCTTCTTTGTCTGATTCCTCGTGGTATGACGTAATCAGGCAGCGTCTTACCCTAGACACGAGCACGGTGATTCTCTGTAAATAATCTGTAGATATATTTGATGTTGTCGAGTCAGTTAGTTTAAGAACTATATGTTGAATAACGGTTCGCTGCAGTTGTGTTTTGACGAGGGTGGGGGCTCTTGAGCAAGAAGTGTTTTGCCTGTGTGAGACTGAGCGAACGTGTCAGAGTATGAGAATCTTTTCCCTCGGTAGATTTCTCTAGTTATTCTCATTATTTCATAGCGTCGTCATCCTCTGGTGCAGAAACCATTGACCTGAGGCAGTAGAGGTTTTGATGACGATTGCTCAATTAAGTCTACATTTACAAGATCACCATAAAAGTTTGTTCAGTAATTCTGGAGAAGTCGAGTCCAGTAAGTTAAGGTACGGCCCGGCATGTCGCAGTATGATGACTTAACTGTGTGGCATGCTATCGATCTGTGGACATCAAACGCTTTCATGAACATATCTGAAATTCTTTCTTGCCAGTCGCAAACAGCTGTGCAGCTGGCTCAGCGTATTTTCAGAATTTCGTCCTTTGACATATGTTGTAATGTAAAAGATGCTGTGGAAAGGGGTTTTGGGGAAGCGCGGGTGCTTTAAAGATAAGGGGAAAGGGGAAAGCTAACTGAACCAGATTCAGAAGAGAGACGATAGATGCTAAAAGTAAAACCAGAGACGTTTTAATTTAGAGTGAATCATTTTGTCTGTTTTGCAGATGTCATGAGGAAGTGAAAACGCAGGATTTTGTGTAAGAGGAAGAATGTAGCTACACATCAGTCGTAATCAATAATATGGCCACGTATGTTGTCCTCATAGAAAGCGTTAGGAAGTAGTTTAGTAGTTCCAAGGAGAAAAGCACAGCAGTACTAGAAGAGAAAGTGGTTCCATTTAGTTGCTAAAATCACTATCTGCAGTGGCAAGTTAGAACGTCGCAAATGCGTACACCTCACTGTGTGTAAGCAGGCTCGCACACTCCCGCGCTTAGCAACTCGCGCACATTTCAATAGTCATTTCTGTTTAAGGGATTTGCAGATATAAATGCAAGCGTTAGCTGTTGTAGATGTGCAAAGCTGTCGACATTCAACAAAGCCAGCCACAGCTTCTAATCAGCCAGCGTTCTCTTACGAAGTGATTTCACAACGACCTCAGCAGGAATAGCTAGAGCGGAAAGTCGAGATTATGGATACCGTAAGCTAACAAAACAGAGCAACTAATCCAGCTTGATGTTTTAAACGCTACGAGGGTTGGTACCGCAGACGATTAAAGGCCACATTCCAGGCTATACACAGAAGGTTTGGCAGTTAACAAACTCAAACAAAAACAACGGCGAAAACCTAGTGAAATCGTTCGCTACAAAAGGAAAGATGATTTAATTTCAGCGGAATGAGATCGAATTGTCTGTGCAGTCGTATTATTTATTAGTAGATCTCGCATTCAAAATTCGATGAAGTGTTGCTTGCATGCTTCGGCATCTTTAATACAGCTTTTATCAGACTGTGTTAAGCTTGATTTATACGAACGTAAAGACAATATGCATCTACAATCACAGAAGACAAAGGGATAAACACTTCCTTGAATGCTCAAACTGTTTCGTTTCTTCTCGAAAACTGGTTTAAACTGATGGCTAATTAATATGTGAATGTATGGTTTTGTTCAGTCCAGGTAGTCGACAGTGCGATGGGTATGTTGATGGTGTGTGAGCGAATGATTGTAGGACAAGCCATAATGAAAAAAAACTTTCCGTTTGGCAGATGCCCACAGCGGCGTAGCAGCAGCATCGGTGGCAGCCCGATCAACAGTAAATCTCCCTGCTTATACAAGGTCAGGACAGCATCAGGGAAGTGTCACAAGTGCTGCAGTTATCGCAGCGAGCCATGCATGAGTGTTCCGGGCAAACCAGGAAGCTGGTGTAGGTGGACAAGAAGATTCATTTTCCAGTACAGATAGGTAGGCTATAGCCGAAAGATTGTCATTATGGCTCTTTGCTGGCATGGACATGGACTTAAGATATTGCAGTCGTCTGTTTTTCTGCCATGTTTGATCTGAGATCCGTCATCAAACCATTCCGGCTACACCTCACTTTCTTGTTCAGTTTCAGATCCCTTCTCCCACCCCCACGCGCCCCCTCCCGCCATGCCCTGCAACGAAGATATGCTATGGTGCGAAGTGTGTGCGGGGTAATTCTGGGAAATGCTTGGCACCGTGGGAGACAACCCAGTGTGCAACGTGCCGCGCGAAAGACAACTCGTCGGATTTTGCCTGGCCCGACAGACGTCACAAGAGCTTCAGCAGGTTCGCACCTTCACTCGCCGGCAGATCAAAGAGCACAATGCCGCCGCTGGCTGGAGCCAGTGGGTCACCCTTCGGGGCAACGTGTACGACGTTACAGGCCTCAGGGAACACTTCCTCGACTTCGCGCGCAGGAAACGGCAGCAGCTGGGGCGCGCTTGGCGACGTCAGAGTGTTGAAAGGACGCGGCCTGGGTCAGGCACGGGCACAGACGATGCTTTGAGAGGATGTGCCGGATCCAACGCTGGTTGTTCGACGTGTCGTCGGACGGGGGACGCGAAGGACTGTAGAGAAGAAAGCAGGGGCTCCTTCCCGTGGAGCCCAAAGAGCGCCAAGCGAACATCCTGCAGGGGAGGGGAGGAAGGCGACGCTCTGCATGACGCACTGGAGAGCGCTCACCATGGACCATGCGGACACACCGATGCTTGCAGGACAAGTTCAGGCGAACTGCAGCATACGCAGTTACCGACTAGTAACGGGCGTTGCAACGGCAGCGACAGTGACATTGACGACAGCGATGATCATGACGAGACCGATGACTGCCTCGCGGATGACGAAGACGACAGCTACAGAGGCATTTACGTTGCTGATGCAAACAATGGCGACGTCACAGACAGTGATCTGGATGACAGCGGACCGAACACCGTGGCAGACGACACGTTGCTGCTGCAACTTGATGTCCTGTCTGCGTTGCACAAGAGCGGGCTGACCCAGACAGAGATGGAAGCGGAGATCAGACCGTACCAGATTGGCGTGATCGAGAGGCTGCCAAGCTGGAAGTTCTGGCAAGGCTTCAGAGCCGACGTCATGGGTGTGATCGGTGAGCTAACCCAGAAGGAAGCCAAAGGCACACTGGGGCGGTATGAAGGGGAGTACCTGAGGCAGCTGCAGCGGTGGCTGCGAAAATACATCGACATAGACCCACCCCCAAGGACTACGCATGGGGACCGCAACTCCCACGTCTTCCTGGTGCCCGTGGATCCAGGGTGTCTTCGGGAGTGGACTCAGGACTGGCAGCCCTTCGACACCCGCCTGCCCGAGGAGGGCGCGTGGCGGACGTTAGAACGCAACCTGCTGTCCCCTCCTGGCAACACCCACGACATCTTCGCGGCCTCGTTGCGGGCGCATTTCTCGCCAAACGGTGGATTCTGCTTTGACATTGACAGCGAGGCAGTCTGGGACCTCTTGCCGTTTGACGTCATCCTCAATGACCAGATGACGGCGAAGCAGCAAGCAGTGGAGAACTCTCGCAGGAAGCGAACGGACTTGTGGGATCCCAGATATATGCGAAGACGAAGAGAAGAGCTGGGTGCCTATTTCAGGAGAAAATATCACTTTTCAGAGATGAAGATGGCGAAATTTTCTTCATGGGGAGATGTTATGGAAAAAAATAAACTAGATGGGCTCAGTTGACAGCATACAATAAACTGAGGCACTAGGGCAATAGTGTGTTAAGGGTAATTCCGGCATTTAGCAGGATCTCTCTTTAGGTCGACATGAATTTGATACATCAATGCCAACGAACCTCATGCACAATCGGTCTAGAACTGCATCTCGGACATTTATGCAGTGTGATGCCAACTAATGCAAATGAATTATTCATACCTGGTATCTAGGTGTTTCCACTTTGAATGATAATTTTTACTGCAGCATATCTTGCCAGCGTGAACATTCTCTGACATTTGCAGACTGAGGGGAAAAAAGCAGCGTTTTGTGCATGACAGTGCTGGTTGCCATGAGGCTGTGCTGCCGACTATATAGTGGTTCTGGCTTCCCCAAAATGTGTGCAGTTATCTTAAAGGTCCCGGTAAAATCTGACGTGGTGACTTTTTTCGTTATGGAAAACTGATCTACCACATTTGCATTCCAATTTTATTTATTGCCACTGTGACCTCAGTCGCACAGGCACTTTTCGTTAAAAAAGCATGATGCTTTGTTCAATGTATATATGCATATCATGCTAAGCAACAACAAAAATCGGCCAAAACGTTCCCTCAGATTTTATTACAAATATTGAATACGCGTTTCTCTCAAAGATCAGTTGTTTATTATTTGAAGCAATCTTGCTTGAGAGAACTACAATGAACTCAGCTTGACATGAGTTTTAGGAAAACAGGATAATTGCAGTTGGACTTCTTCATAATCTTTATTTAGGGTTAATCCACAAGTAGATAAGCAATTGAATGTTTTGTCGAGCATAAATTTGTTCCTTTTGGTGTGTCTGCTGAGCCATGATCGTGTCCAAAAAGAAAAACAAAGTCCCCAAATCCTGTTAACAGTGGATAGTTTTTGAATAAGTCTGCCAACATGCACAAGAAAAGATGCCAAGTATCAATATAAATATATATGTACACACACAGCTTTACCATAGAGTTATCTTTAATACCTTTAATATGTGTGTGGGGTGCATGCCTGCATCCACCCTTTGCATTCACAGGACAACTTGAGAAGGGGAAGAGAAGAAGATGAAAAAAGTCCCTGTATGATCTTACAGTTGATGCTCTAAACTTACATAATTCCTTGCTGGGTTCCATACATCAGTGAAGTACACATTCAGAGGTCATGCTGGTGTCATTTTCAATACATAAATTGACAATGATATTAAACTTTTCAGAAGAAGTGTATCTTAAAACTAGCTATGACGAAAATAATACTGTCATGGCAGAATATCAAGTTTTATGCCACATCAGCCTGAAATGTATATCAAATACCAATGCAGACAACTGAACGCATGCGCACACACACCATTAATAAATGCATGCACACATTTATATATGTCCATCTGCTTTTTATGATGCATTTGTATGTACAACAGAGTAAATATAAATGCAATTGGTGGGCAGATGCTTTGGTAGTGCAATATGTTCTGCTACTGAAACACTGAAAATACTGAGCAAAATGCTTTGTTACGTGTATAACTTATTTTTGAAGCCTTGATTATCAAGTGATATTTTGATATATGGTGCATTTCTTACTTTTTCTATTCAGTTATTGACAATTATACACACTGGATTATTTTTAGCTTGCTTGGTAAGATGAATTCATTAACATTCTAAACTGAATTGTACCAATAATTAAACAAGTACTGCTTGAAAACATAATGGTGTCTGTTTAGACATGTTGGTGTAAGTCATGTATATTGTGATGCTTAAATGAAACTTTAAAAGCAAACCAAAAAAAAAAAAAGACTAGAAAGTCCCACTGTATGAAAACAATACGGGTAACAAATTGTGAACTTTGAAATTATGTACCATTACCACAGTTCAAGACTGCCTAGTTTGATCTTGTCTCCTAGGACAGAGATCATTTGACTGTCAGCCTTTGATTATCAAAGTATATATTATTTTTATAAAATAGTCATATTCAGAGACACAAGAGATAAATGCTGCCCAAACGAACAAATATTCAGTAATCAATGACGATCATACAGAAAACTTAAGTGGGATTTGCTGTCTTAAAATTCTCACAAAAACAATCCTCACAACAAAAAAAACCAACAAAAAACAATCTGATATATCTGTATGCAATTCACACAAAAATTGTAAAGCTACAACATCAAAAGCAAAAAAACGTGCAAGGACTGTAGTGGCAGTAGGATGATCAAGATGATTTTGGTTTTTTATGAAAAGCACTGGTTTCATCTTCTTTATTTGCTGCTTCACTTTGTCCAAGGTAGACGTAACCAACAGACATCAATATTATTGAGACACCTGAAAAAATGGCATCATAAATTTTACTCAGAGATTGAAGCTAGGAAATCTGCACTCTGTACAGTGGCTGAAATAGCCAGACATACAATCGTCAGTCAAGAGCACAGGTAGGAAATACATGTAATTTGAAATTCGCTCTTCCCACAAATCTATTTATAATTAGCAAAATTTACAATACATGTATATCATTGTCATCATTAGTTACTGTTTATCAAGAGGACCCAAAAGATGTTTATATGTTTAGGAAATATCTAAATGAAATATCCAAATATTAGTTGACAGTAGTTCAAAAGCATTACTTTCTAATATAAACCTATAGATTATAGTACATCCATACATGCATGTGTGTGCACATGCACACATACATGCATATCTACACTACAGGCATACAGATGTTTCTGTCTGCATGTATGTATATGCAACCCTTTCATCTATTAGTACCAAACTGAACTTACTAGAGACTGTCAGTGGTGCTAAAACACCAATGCTCAGTTCAGCTGTTCCATAGAAGTGAAGCTCTGACACAAAATGACTCAGTGCCAGTAAAAATGAGAAGAAGGTCAGATGGTATACTCTGAAAAATATGGCACCTTAACTTGGAAAAAACACCCATCACTGTAGACAATATTATATATGTACCCATGCTTATGACTGCTTCACTTTTATCAAAAAGGGAGGAGGGACTGAGTTCCCCACTAAAGTACATCTTTAGATATCAGACAGGCACCATTTCTTTAAAAATGTCAGTGTGCAGCAATGATGAATTTCATCTTCTCTGGCACCGCCTTCAACCCACACACACACAAGCTTCCCAAGCATGTTTACGTTCGGAGGCAGATTTTTTTTTTGGGGGGGGGGGAATAGGTTACCTGACATGCTGTGAATATGCATGCATTTAACATAAATGTTTTCCATGTAATATGATTTAAACATTGAAAACTATCTCAGTGAATATAATTTAAGTTATAAAGTTGTCATAAGGATTAACTTACATTCTATTCTGTATGTCAATGGCACATGCAAATCTAAGGACAGCTGAGAGAAGAGTCCAAATTCCAAACAGCCGAGCTGCAAGACTTGTCACTGGAAAGGTGTTACATATAAAAGCTTAATGAAATTACCAACATCACAATAAGCACATTTGTAGGTCCAAAATTTTCATCTCTTACTCCTTAAATAAATAAGAGTATACGATTATATATCGATATTACGTCATGTAATCCCTTCTTTTATTATTTAGAAATTGCCGACTCTCTCTCTCTCTCTCCGTATTAGAAACTTGAGTTTTATTCTCTGATTCCCTTTATCGACTCTCAATCGCAGCCAGTTTGAATCACAGTACGATGTGATGTGACACACATCTGCAGAAGCCACGAAACTGACCGTTTGTATCCGAATTCTGAGAGTACAATCTTGATGAAAGAAAAGAATGATCGACAAAGCACTGAATTGTATTTCCAAGGGCCATCATCGCTACAAAACCAATCCATACACTTAATGATCGCAAATATTTTGATTGAGTAAAAGCCATTTTGTCGTCTGCTGGTGGCGTGACAACTATCCTCGAAATAGCGTCTGTGGGCCGATACGACCGCATGCGACGACGGTCTGCTAAAACGGAAGTTTGTATTCGGCCCTAAGCGCGCTAGCACCACTTAATATCAGCCGCATGCAAAAGATGAAGGCCGCTATGAGGGATATCTTGTGGTACCAAGCATTTAGCAACCCCAACAAAACATTTTTTTATCCCTGCTACACTAAGAACCCTTGTAGCACGTTAGCATCTCAGTTTCCGGTATCGCAAGAAATTCGGTCCGCCAAGAAATCTGGTCCTGGTCCGGTTAAATGGTTACTGTGGTAAAATGTAAAAAGGATTTAAATCGCAAGTTATTAGTTAAATTAGAATCGTTTTTGATCTCAGCATTTGGGTTATGACTTAGGGTTAGAGTAGGGTTGAGGTTAGGGTTATCATTTTGCTCCTTTTTACGCCGGACCGAATTGCTTGCCACACCGGCAAGCTGTTGCCAGCGTCATAATGCACGGTTCTCGCCACGGGTTCCGTTAGTGGTAAATCTACCCGTGCATTATGACTTACCCAATTTATAGCAACATAATACTATAAATATAACACTAGATCCATATTTATTTCGATAATAAATTTAAGATAATTATTCTTGATTTCGTGGCTGAAACGCAGCAACGACTTACTGTCGGCAACAACCGAAGTAAACAAGGCAACAGAAGATGGCGCCCGTAGACCTCTAGTTCAGTCGCTGAAGATTGTAATCATGAACCAGATTAGTCTTAAAAACGTCGGTATATCAGATTCAGAAGTTAGTCCCTTTAAGTATAGGATTTTCAGTTACTCGGACTAAGGAATTCTCTAGCTCTAGTTGAGATTTTAATATCACTGATAGAGACAGCGGCCCCCTAGGCCCTTGTGGCTTGTATCATCGCATAGTAACGGCATACAATATTTGAATATATCATGCGTGTGTGCAATGCGTATGTCACCGTGTGTATTGTGCATCAATATGCCGTGAATAATGTCATTTATATGTAAACAAACGTTTTAATTATCGGGGACTTGAAACGCACTTTTTAGGGGCCTGCATCCGTACGTGTGTGAAGGTGATATAGGCATTTGGATGATTGGTGGAGATTTCAAGATATGGCTCAGAAAAGTCTTTGGATAATTAAAAAGTGACACCTACAAGATGGTTGCAGGAACCATATAAGAACTCGACGAGCAGACTGTTTAAAGTCATTTCCCTTTGTAGAATCAGACGCCAAACTTCAATAATGATAAGACGCAAACTTTCACTTGATAGACCCCGAGCACTCAGTAAGCTCATGGAGTTTTTTGCTTTATAGCTTAAAAAAACGCAATTCATTGTTTCTTTATGTCTTTCTATTTTGAACATTAGGAGGGATCCATGTCCTGATCTGGGTACATAGTGAATGCATACACACACCCATGCATGCATGCACACACACAATTGTATGCATATTTCTTCCTTTTTAATTTCATGTGTGTGTGCACATGTATGAACCGTGTGTTTGTGAGAGAGAGGGAAGGAAGGAGGGAGGGAGGGATTATAATAAATTACCTTGTACTTAATTTTTTTCTTAGCATGTTCCATCTCCAAAACCTGGAACAGTTCTCTTTTACTTTCTGTCACAAAAAGTTTCTACTTTAAAACCGTCTCATTTCTGCTTTTTAGATAATCTTATTTTAAAGCTGTTTGGAAAATAAGTTCCTAAGCAAGAGCTTTAAAATGCACCTCAGGCAGCAGTTTTAAAGATGAAGTTCGTGAAGAAAATGGAGTGCTGTTCTGGGTTAATCGAAGCGGCATTCCTTTAAATGAAACAACATGGGAAAGAATGTGGGAGCATGTGGCACACATCCACCCTGAAGGAATGGCCATGACAGAAAAGATAAGGAATCATTCAGACCTGCCTGAGGTACAAGTCTTCAAATGTTTTATTTTGGTGGTTAATCACATACATCTTTTATTTACAAGCTTTTGTACAAATTCTTTTGAATGTAGAAAAATTGTGTTATGCATTTCCATGAGCAAGAAAAAAAGAGAAATTTTTCTGAGATGATGTCGTCCATTTAGATTGAACACTTCCCTTTAAATCTTGCAGACTACTGGAGCAGTAAAAGCCATTTAGAATACCTGGCCTGATTGTGGTTTCCAGTGTCCAGGTAAAATTCAGTAGAAATAATGTTACAGGTTGCAGTGCCCCAAGCGCCTCTTGCATTTCATCCTACGGTGTCTATTCCAGAACGTCTCGACCGCATACAGAAGTACATGTCAGAGCTGGAGTATCTTTTGGAGATTAGCGATGGCATAAGCTCCATTGAGATGCGATCTGCATTCATACTTCCATGCATACAACAGAATATGCATGCAGGCACACATAAACGTGTATGAGTAAGTGCATGCTCATGCCTTTTCCCATGCGAGCTGACAGTATCATTTGGTGATAGGAAAAATAAAAGAATTTTACGAAGATAAATGTTGCTGCAGCGCTGAATTTATGTGTTACTCTAACCCAAAATTGTTTTTAAAATGTAAAATATGTGAAGTTTATAAATTTTAACATTTTTCATAGTAGATGAGAAGATCACCCATTTCCTTGACTAAACCATAGATACAATCACACTGGCACACAGTTCTTTGAGATCAAGAAGAATCGGCCAGTGGCAGGGTGGGTTGTTGCTACTGTATTTTTTGTTCAGTAGCATGTTTAGAAAGTTTTCAACTGCTGCTTTTGGCTCCAAGGGTGCACAAGAAACTCTGTTGTAGATTATCAATAACTTGCACTTTGGTTCAATCTACATATATGCAGGTCAGTAAAGAAATGTCAGGTCTGTGGTTTTTCAGGCTGATGGAATGTGCCAAAGAAATGATAAGGGAAGCTCTGCCCATCAAATGCCTAGAAGCTGTGATTTTGGGATTGTATCCTCCAAACTTCTGCATGTGTTTGCATGTGAATGGATAAGTGAGACAGAAAGGATGGCTTAGAGAGACTGTGAGTGAGAGAGAAAGAGGAAGGAGTGAGGGGGAGACTGTGTGCACTTGGGGCCTGGTTTGAGTAAATGTATATCCATTAGGATTAATGTTAATATAAACATCCCCTCTAACTAGTATTTGGCTAACATGTAGCTGCTTAACTTTGCAAGATATTTGACCAATGGAATGCTGGGTCTGGAAAGATATCCAATCAGCTTTAAGAGTACATTTAATGCCCATGCCCATCGACATGTAGTTCTAGGTGTTTATTACGCTGGTCGCTATGGTGCAATTGGTATGAGTCGCAGAGATGATCTCATGTACAAACCTCTGGCATTCAAGGTATGCTTTAAGAAGTTTTTACATTTTCACAGCTTGCTATCATTAAACATTTTAAAGTCTTGTGTTAATGCATGTTTGCTTATGTAGATAAGATTTGCTTTCCTTAAAATAAAACATGGCTATTTTCATGAAGTTTTGGGAAATGTGACATATTTTTATATTTGCTAAAATTGCATTTTTCTTAAAATTTGTTTATGATATGAGCATAAAAGTTGATAATATAGAGTTTTACCATTATCTAGACTGAGATACCCCTTGTAGACTTCTTTCTTTTTCAGAGTCTTTCAGATCTTGTTTTTGACTTTGAGAACTCCTACAAAAACTGTGAGTGCTTTAAATTTTTATTCATGATTTCTATTGAGTCTTCTGATAAAGAGTAAATTCATGATTTATTTCTACATAATTTCTTTTTTTCTCTCATTGTATGATGACGGACACAGATTGGCATCAACTGCAAAAGGTCAGAGTCGGCATGCCAGTTTCTCATGATCAGCACAGCTATGAAATCATCAACTGGAAGGTAAGCAGAATAATTTTCTAGTTGCTTTGGAGTAGCACCAGTTACGAATCATTTTGACTTATGAGGATACAAATCACAGTAAATGACAACACCCTCCATTTACATGCATATAAAAGACTAACAGTTCATATTACCATGGATATATTTCATGCAAGCATCCATGGTATGACAAATTCTTGCTTTCAGTCTAAAATTAATGTTGCTTCTGTTCTCACATATCAGTACTTGCTAAGAGCTGTGCAGACAATGCTCATCATGTGATTTCTTGCAGGCCCTGACTCTCAGCATGGGTCCCAGCCATCACAAAGACCTTACAAAAGAACTAGAGGTCCATTCTCGCAACATGAGAGCAAAGGTGGACAAAACAGGGTGTTTACAAGCATGCACAGTGCATTTTATGTGAAAGATATGATGTGATACTATTTTGGTCAGTACTTTGCAAATCCTCTCATATTTCAGTTGCTGTTGTATTCCTCAGTCTAAGCCAGTCTCAGACTCAGGCAGAACCGATTCAATGGAGGAATGAGATTTGCATGCATGTTATTGCTGTAAGGCAGTGAGAACATGTCTGTCCCTCCACCCCAAGACGACTGTATTTTTTAAATTTACTGCAGGCAAAATCATGGATGTTGAATGCCCCAGTGAAAAATGTTACTCCTCTACATGAAACTGGGGGAGCTGCCAAAGAAAATCCCAAGAGTGGACGAGATGCATCACCAGTTCGCATTGCTAGATCGTAAGTCAGACCATCGGTTTCTTCTGATGAGATAAAAAAGAAAAAAAAGAGACACATTATTCCTGTCCTCCCCTCCTGAATTTTCAAATGTCAAAGCCCCCTCTTCCTTCTCGCCACAGTTCTTAGGATATGACCTAAAAAGTACTTACTCCACTTCCTCCAGACAGCTCTATAATATGACTAGTCTTAGACTAACATACTAACTAGCTTGTAATTTGTCAGTATGATTTTTTGTTTTATGGATGGGTGGGTGGGTGGTTTGTGTCAACAACAGCATTGCAGTTTTGGACAGATTACATTTAATGTTTTATCATGTTCTAAACACCCACATTGCTTGCACTGCAGTCAAGTACTCTATGCTTCAATATTGTTTACATTGCTACCTCAGATTTGTGATGTCAGTCCATTAACCCCTTGACTGCAGGCAGCTCCATAGGAAGTCACGGAAGTTGCAGACCCCAATACAGGTGGCTACTTCTACATGCTATGTAGTTAACTGCAGTGAAGCTTTAAGTTTTAGTCTTTGCTTTTTTTTCCCATTTTCAGCAAAAGCTTAGGCGGAGAGACAAATACCAACAGGTCTGTTGCACGCACTGGCGGCAAGTGTGCTGAAGACAGTGCTGGTTATCAGATACACATCTGATGTCTCTACATTACCAAATGATCCTGTGATAATGGATCTGGATACACAGACCTGTATTTTAATAAATGCTGTAAATACATGTAAGGGAGTCGGGTATCATTCCTGAAATGCAAACAACAAATTTTAGTTATTTGCAAAACCCTGGCAACCAGTCTATTTTCTTCTGTACCAGATCCAGTGCTTTAGAGTTGAAATTTGCTTTAAGAGACTATTGTATGTAGCTGCCATTGCATTTGGCACCATTTTCTCCAGAATCTCAGGTTTCTTACTGGTTCATCACCCTGTCTCTTTCTGCCCTCATCATGATTCGATGTTGAGCTGACATTAAAGCAACAAACATCTGAACAATAACTCTGTAGTCATGATCAATTTTGTGTAAGTGCAGTCTTGGGTTTATAGAGGGGTGAACAATTGCAATCCATCTTTAGGGGATTAAAGGCATGGAGTCTTGCTCTCTGTACCTAGACATGTGTGTATACTAATAAAAATAGGAAATGTTGATGCATACATAACTGAACTTTGACATTTTTTGACAAAAAGGCAAGTCTGGAGCATGCTTCATTATGATTTACAAAACTGGTTCCTGATAAATGCTCACCCCTGACAGGGGGAACTTATATTTCCTTTGCCATTAAAATGTTGTATGTTAAGATCATATTGTATTTTATAAAAGGCCATTGAATTTTGGGAAATGAATATTGTGGCAACAGTTTTCCAAGGTTTGCCTCTGATGTGGCATGGTTGTTTCATGCATACATGTATCTGTCAACAAATATCTGTGATTACCTGGGGAAATTGTCATACTCTATTTCCTTTTTGTCCAATCAATCAGCCACATTAAAAATTTGAAGTATATTAATAATTTTTTCTTTTTTATTTTCCTTTCACTTGAACTCAACACTTCTACTCTGAAACAACTCGTTCAGCAAAAATAACTCCAAACAACCTCTGATGACTGCTGCTTTAAAATTTCCATCAAAAGCAGTTTTTAAAACTGACAAGAGAATAAAAAGTGTGCATATAACAAACTCTGTGAAGATAATAAAGAGAAAGGCTGTATAATGAAAAGTAGTTTGGGAAAAGGGACTAGCATGGTTAGAAGAAGAGATAAAAAATCTGAAATCTTGGAGATTAAACTGAGTACCATTTCATTCTATGGATCCTTGTTTTTAGATTTGCAAACAGAACATTGCAATTAGATTCTAAGGTGATATCGCTCTGTTTTCTTACCTGCATGTGCTTGGGAAATACACACTGGCAAACTTTCAATGAAAATATTTGAGGTTTAAGCCTTTTGTTCCCTGTGCACTTCATCACAAGATTTGACCCTACAGTTTGGATAAGTTTCTGACACAGTTATATGAAATACATGGTAAGGTAAGTGCTTCAAGGGATGTCATGACAGCACAAAATTTACACTTCTTTAGGAAATATTTCTGTACACCTACCCATTAATACCCAAATTTCCTTGTTTGCTGTATGCCAAGCTAAACAGCATAACCAATTTTTATAAATTCCACTTCAGAAAATAGACTCATTTTTTCCAGATCAAAATACTTCTTTTGAAACGGGAGTCCAAAGTGTGGAAACTCTCAAGGCAAAATGGGAAGCCATTATCTCTATTTGTCACATTGATCTGATGGCAGTGTTCTGCCATGTTTATGTCAGCAAGAATTTTGCGATGAGGCACAAATGATCTGAAGCTAATGTTGTATTTGGAAGGCTGCCTAGTCTTTCCAGCTCTGTGGCAGACATAAGCCCATAGCGAGCCAACAACTTCAAGGATCCCTCCTTTACTTGTCGGAGTCTCACCTTGTCACCGTAGTGATCTTCAACCTCCTTTGTGGCCACAGAATAAAAAATGTAATCTACTGTGCATTTTGCCTTCTGATGGTGAGTGGTGATTTCCTCTACCCTGTGACCTAGTCTTTCAACAGTGTGCCGATGTGCAGAGACCAGGTTAAGCCTGTGTGAAAGGCTCCCTGAATTGCATGGGACGGATGCACTCTTTGCATCCAGTAAGGATTGGCTGAACGATGTACAACAGTGACTGTTCATGCTTCCATCAAGTGAATTGGAGCATGACTCCGATTTCGAACCGCTTGAACATTCATCACACCTACACCCAGGTGTGCAGGTGTGAGTATAACGAGATCCAGGATAATGCATGGCTCTTTGCTGTTGTAGGACAGAGTACTGACACCTGTCGCTGATACCATAGTCAGGTGAGAAGAAATTCTGCTCCAAAATCCTGTTGCTTCCATACTGTCCCTCCTCTTGACCAGACATGGTTCGGATCAACTGGTCCTGGTACTGCAGGCGGCCGGTGACGAGAAACTTGTACAGCTGGCAGTAGGGCTCCATGTTAAAATCTCCAGTGATGATGACTGGGCAGTAAAGTGCTCCCTTCTCCCCTTGGTTCTGCTCCTTCTGGCCATCTGCAGAATTCTGCGGGCTGTCTGTGTGTGCTTCCTTTGGCCCAAGGAAGGCATGCTTGTCTACTTCAGCCAGAAGGACCATGAGCTGAGCCAGTTTGATGTCACCTCGCCGAGGGTTGAAGAGGATGTGGGTGTTTGCCACCAGAAGCTTGTCCTCCCTTTTCTGCTGAGCCTGCTTGCTCTGTGATTTGGTTTAAAAAAAATATAGATGCTAGGTTAGCATCTGTCCCCCCCCCCCCACCCAACAACTCAATGTTGTAAAACACGACTAATGCTTAGCTTTGTTATGGAAAGTCCAGTTCAAGGCCAACTGGAACATAGCTAAGCAGGTGCCAAACATTACAGTTTGCACTTATTTTTGCTCAGTGATATCATGTCATTGATTTCAATCTATGCTGCAGTTTAAAACTCCCAGTACATGATCACTGACGAAAATACATTCCTTGCAGAGATCAGCTTGAACTTAAGTCTTGTTTCAAGACCCTTGGATCTATTTATGTTTTGTGTGCAGCTTGAAGCTGTGAAAAGGACTGCCATTCTCTCACAAAAAGTTATAAGCAGAAATGTTTAAATTAACAAATGTAGAAAACTGATTATCTGAAAGTGCTCTTTTGAGAAGACAAGGGGGCATACTGGGAGTGGAAATGGTGGTTTGTGACTTGCTTTCACTGTCAGTACCTACTCATATGTACTCACCACTTTACGACGAGGCTGCAGCTCAACCAACAAAGCTATGTTGTTCCTGTCCAGTAGCCCACCACGACAATAGTCTACAGGTGTGCTGTGCAGCAGGTGGAACTTTTTTCTTTGCCACAGGGTGGCACAGCCGTCACACTTGTCACCTTTGCGTTTTTCATACACGCCTGCATAGCCTGGCAATGCAATCAGAAAATCCCCGAGAGAAAAAAAATGTACTTTTTGTTTGCTGGTCTGCAGTATTCCTGATCCGTCTGTCCAATACTACAGTATTTTTTTTTTAAGAAGGTGCAATGCTATGTAGTGCATGCCTCAGTCTCTTTTTACAGCTGCATTGACCACTCAAATTGATTTTATAGTCGACCAGCTAGTATAGCCAATACTCACCCAGTTTTTCAAATGCTGGAAAGAGATAGTCGTTGAAGTGATCTGACTGAACTTCCTGCAAGTTGACTATCTGTATTTAAAAAAAAAACAAACTTGATGAGAACGTGTGACTGATACACAAGATGTCTGTGGGCTAAAATATTTTGAAGTCAACATCACCCCTCCACCCTAGCATGACCATAATAAAAGACGTACGTAATTACTCTGGAATTTATATTGCTATCTGCCAGCATCCTAATTCTGCACAGTGGCTGCCACAGTTGTATACGTTAATAGAGTGTAACAAATCAAAGCACACAAGCCAAACCCAAGCCTTGCAAACAACAAAAGACTCAATATCCAACAACAACAAAAAAAAAGCGCCCAAGTTTCGGTATTCTAATGATTGTTGTTACTGTCAATGTGTCATATTTCACTACCCTTAATAACATCATGCATTAATGCAACAGATCGAAAATGCTAACATCAGGTCGATGGTAAGAGATTTCAGCCAAAAGCCGCTCTCTGCGCAAGTTCCAGTCAATGGCGCTAGGACTGCAGGACATGTAGAGAGTATGATGGTCTTCCAGCAGACGCTGTGACAGGATATTGTAGGTCATGACAGTGAACTCCACATCCTGTGTTTTGTGGTTTTTAGATCTGCTGGCCTTTGAAAAGCTCTTGCGGTTTTTGCCAAACCAGGTTTCCTCCCATCTGCGTGGTAGCATGTCCAGCTTTTCGAAGAAACCTAAAGCCAAAACAAGTCTGGATTGACTTAGTATCTCATGTTCCATAGAGAAAGCTAAACTGTTGTGTCTATGAACGTAAAAAAATAAAACTCCACAGAATGTTGTCTACAGAGATCAGGACAGTAAAATGTGAACTGATATTTGTCTTACAAAGGGTTCTTGATAGTAAAACTGCTTGTGCATTAAATTTTTAATGTCATGTACCTTCCACTCTCAAACATGGAGCATGATTAATCTTATGCAGCTGACATTTTAGTATTTTTACAGAGATGAAAAAAAAAATCCTGAGGCATCCAGACACGCTCCTTACATATCTTGACTCCTCTCTAAGGTGCTGCAGCCCTGTCTCAATTAACAGATCACTTGCATACCTTAATGCAGTTATGCAAGTTGAAACAATATATTATATAATGTTATCACATACAACCTTTCTTCTGCATTTTGTAGCAAGATTATCATGAAACTCATACACCAATGAGTTTGCAACCAGAAGATGTGTTAAGACATTATCTGGTCAAGTTAGCAAAACACTGCCTCCACTGTAAACTAATCAAGCCATGCACCTGAGGACAGCACTCCATGTATTTATGCCTCCATGGCAGTGTCGCTATGAAAGCTAAACATGAATCCACCAACACTACAGGTTACTGCTATGCTTCCCATTCACTTCAGAGCTAAAGAAAACAAAATTAAAGTATGTTCTACATTTATCCGAACATCTGCATACAGTCTTCACTCTGCACGAGGCACTTGTTTAGGCTGTTTATGTGCTGTTTTGAATCCCCTACACCCTTCCTATTCCCCCATCACCCTTCATCACCATCTCCCCTCCTTCCCCCTAAGTTCATGGCCATAGTTTCTGACATGCATTAATAAACAACCACCTAGTCTGTAACTGCATATGGTCTGCAAGTACCTCTGAGTCCCTTGGGTCTGGAATGTAATTCTCTCTGCCCTATGTTCTAGACTATGTTCAAATTCAAACTGACATCCACAGACCATTATATGATTTATAATATAGAAAGCACAACCCAGTTCAGAATTGATACCCATTCTACATGAAAGACATCTAATTCATTACAGTGTCAGTGTTAGCTGTCTGCAAACGGTTTGGAAAGCTACTTTTTCAAACAGCTTGCCACAAAAGTAACTTGGATTTTTTTTCCAAAAATGGATGCACATATAACCAATACTGACAACCTTGATTTGTGAAAATGTATTTTTTTTTAAAAATCTCTGCTGTTAACTGTGTAACAGAATGAAAAAGCATGTCTGTTTTGGTTTTAGCATGCTAATTTTCCAAACACTGACTGCATGTGCATTTGTGGAGAAATAGTCAACCGCCCAGTGGCCTCTGGCATTAAAAGCAATAGTCATCAGAGACTATCAATGCCAGTGCTTTAAGAATGTAGAAAAATGCACCGCTTTGAATGGTTTATCCAGAAACAATGTGTCACTCTATATATAATGGCCCACTGTACAGAGCAAAACCCAGAAATGAGTTTTGTAGATAAGAAATTTAGATAACCTGCACAGGGAGTCAATCAAAATACAGACATGGCAAACAATAAAAATGAAACGGTCAAACCAGTACTAATGGACAAGCATGAACAAAGGAAAAAACATGTACTTACTTTCTATATTCCAGTCTTCAGACTCATCTGTACCCCTGGCAGTACTTCCCAAAGAATTTGTTTCAATTTGCTTTTTTTCACTTTGAGGTCCATGTAATGTAGATATACAAACAGACTTCTTTTCTACAAATGCATCGTCTTCCACCTCTTGCTGCTCTAAACCTTCAGCCTGCTCTCTGCTAACTCTCTTCTCTTTAGTCCATACTCTACTTTTATTTGTCAAGGCGACGTTCTGGGAAGTGTTGCGGCTCCAGTAATATGCTGAGGAATGTGAGCTTCTGACCTGAACAACCGATGAAGGGTAAGCAACAGCCTGGGCTCTGGGTAAAAGCGTGTTATTGTCTCTTGGATACTCCCCATGCCAAGCAATATTTGACTGCATTGATGACTTGGCCCAGTAAGAAGGCAAACCATACTTGTAATAAGTGGCCTCATGAGAATGTCTGCTGTCAGCGTTGGTGTTAGCTGCCAAATGTTTTTGCTGTTTTGATGATCCATCTCTACTTGAACTGTGTTCATGCTCAGCTGATGTCTTGGAATGTGATCTCATACCATTCTTGAAACTCCTCTGAAACGAGGCAGTGGAATCAGGAACACCTTCTGTCAGAACTTCAGTATCAGCACTGGATTTCTCAGAAACATAAGTTTTCTGTTTTGACTTTTTTCTGTGAATAATTTCAGTGTCTTCAACCTCTGACGTGGTAGGGAAAGAATGCTCAGTGTTTCTTTTCATTATGTCAGCATCAAGTTTTTGCAGCTGTGATGCACGAGTTTTTATCCAAGGGGTTCTCTCTGCATGGCTTTGTATGCCAATGTGTTTCGGTTGAACGTGCTGCTGTCCAGCAAACAAGGCCTTAGACCGACTGTTCACGCGTAGTTCGCCAGGCGTCACTCCTCTAGTCTTAAAAGACCAAACAAGCAGGCCAGGACCATCATTGCAGGATGCATGCGACGCCTTTGGTCTGCAAAAATAATTAAGGGGGAAAACCTTGAAATATTGTTTCAGTGCTCTTCCCTGCCTCTTATGGAAAAGGTGTTGGTGCTTTGACCACAGAAAAAAAACCTTTGCTCTAGTTTAATGTTGCATCCAGTATTTATGTGCATGCATTTATACACACCAGCGCATATATTCTGTATGTACAGACAGTACATAAAGTACTACACAACATAAAAGCATTTAAACGGTAATAATTTTTACATTGATTCCAAAATGTGACCTAGACCCCCATCACCCCCAACAAAAAGAAAAAAGAAAGGAAGGCTAATTAAGTTCAGATCATACTGCAAACAGTTTTGTGCTGCATAACAAGGTCTTTTAACCATAAAACATTTTCCACAAAAGTTTATTGTTCAGATTTGCTTTGAAATGCAGAATTTAATTTCTTAAGGCTGCTTTACATACAACAATGTAATGACCTCTAATACTGTATCCCACCCCCAGAAAACCTTATGCATCTATTAAATTTGATAAATTAAAAGTAATTCAATTGACTTAAAAAATATATGTAACCCCCTCCCCCAGCTGGTGTTCATGTTCTGTGCTGATATAAACTAGGTTACTGCTATTCAGTAATGTACCTGCGACAAAACTAGCCAACTCAGGTTAGTAGTACTAGTAATAGTACTCGATTATACACTATCAGTACTTACGTTTAAATGGTCACAGTTAATCATATAAATATAATCATATAATGTACATATATTCTTACCCTACCTGACAGAGCTCATAATACGAACTGAGCTCGCCATATGCTGATGTTTCCAAAATATGATTTTACAAGTTAGACTCCGTAACGTGTAACAAACAGAGCCTGAGTTTACTGAAACCACATTTAAGGTGTTCCGTATGGTATGGAATGAATAAATCGCGATTCTAGACGTTTCAAATCCAACTCATAGACTGAGATGACAGTGACGATACACAGGCCACAAGAAACTCGGAATGACCAAGACTAATCTGTTCCATTGGTACTTCAGGCCATACATGGGTCGTGGGGTCACTGGGGCAACAATCAGGTGATATATTTTGTATGTGTATCTCGTTTAACCTTAACCCATACATCACTCGCTGAAGTTTGAAGACATCAGGTTCAGCCAAAGTCAACCGGAAGGGATCGTTTTGAGCCAAATTCTATACAATTACATGGTCATGGTTAGTTTCGATCCTCAAACCAATAACTACCATTGTTGAAGATTATAGTTTTTTTTAAAGTAGGCATTGTCTTAAATATTTATACTCAAAATCTGATAGTTTTGATGGCTCTGCATTTCTCAGTCAAAAAAGCTTCGGAGTTTATTTATGACGGTATGACCCCTCTAGTCTAAGCAACCACGAACCCGTCTTTGTCATACTGCATATTTGAGATTTGTACGTGGGCTGCCTTTTGTTAACTTTCCAGGGAGAAACGCGATGGTGTGTGTGACAGCTAACCTCAGAATCTAACGTAATAAGTAGGTATTCCAGCTTGCACTAGGTTACGTGTGTATTTACCACTTTTGTGTGCAATCAAGATGTTGCCTGTGTGAACCTCGCCTGTTCTTACCTCCCCTAGGGACCTCTGACTGCTTTTAAACGAGTTAACTCCCTTAATATTGCTTAGCAACTGGGTCAATTTGAGGATCTGGGGGTTAGTAATAATAATCTGGTATTTATAAAGTGCTTATCCTTGATCTAGGCGCCAATAGACAAAGTACAAACACACGTACAAGCACAACTGCGCACACGCACACATACATTATCCTACATAAAGATTAAGAAATACGTTTTGAGTTTGGATTTGAAGGATAGGGCCGGATCGAGTGTCCGATGTGAGAGGGCATGCAGATGCAGGGAGCTGCAAAGGCCCGTCAACGGGGAAACAGCGGAGAGGATGCGACTCGCATTTGACTCGTTTTTACTGGGAAAGACGTGAATTGGAAGAAGAGCGAAGTGGACGAGATAAACTGTATAAAGAAAACATATCAGACAAGTAGCACGACGGGGCGGCTAATTCTGTCAAAATGTAACAGATGCACGTCACACAGTTTTGTACTTGATTCGCTCAGAGACAGGAAGCCAGTGAATTTTTTTTAGCAGGCGTGTGTTGCGCCAGCAGTCCCACGTGTGGTAGCGCGTAAACTTTGAGCAACACGTACCGTCCTGCGCGATATGCAGCTAGTTTGCGACTGGACGTCAAGCAACATGCAATTACCTCCCCCCCCAAAAAAAATTACAGAAGTCACGAGAAGATTGTTAGATATACAAAGGTATCCCTGTCGACTGGAGAATTAAGTGTGCATGATCAAAATGTCTTCAATGTACGTGTCAATGAACGCTATCCTGGGATAATGGTCATTGTAGAGAGGTAATGTTTTGGGATGAGAGCGGAGATCATAACGGCCAATTAAGTGGAGTCTGCACTGCGTGTTTCAGAATGTAATCCTTGGCCATCGCTGGATTGGATCTCCCGGCCAAACAGTAATATATGATTTCTGTCGCAACCTCCGACATGGGAGTGCAGTACTTAAGTGACGTTGATTTTGAAAGAAATGCGCTTACACCCTGCAGCGATTTCGAACCATGGAGGAGAGGCGAGGGCCGGAGATGAAATGGGGACAGGGCTTGTGGCTGTTGTCTTCTGGGCTAGTGGTGGTACGTATGTATGCCACTATGTGCTGGTTCCCTCATTCCCTGCTTACATGTGCTGCTCAGCTGGGACTTATTTTCAGTTAACTATCCAATTTTAGTTTGCAGTTGTGTTGTCTTGATGAAGAGGTATAAAAAATGCTTCGAATCGTGGCCTCTTTGTCAGTTTTAGTTTGTTTTGGTTCCTTGTCACCTCTTGTTTAATTTTGCTTATTACTATTTCTGTACACTTTTCCTTGTTACATTCCTTGGACTTTTTTGTTTACTGTGACATTTTTCCCTGTCTTTGAACCTGTAATCCTATCAGAAGCATGCTAACAATATTCCCACGCTTTTTTTTCAACGAATTGCATGTTTTAATTGAAAGTTGTCTCCCTGGCATTTAAAAAATCTCACAATAGTGCAACCTCGATCAGGCTGCATGCTTGCAGCAATCTTCGTATCTCGATGGTTCCATCGTTATCGAAAGAAAACGATAGACTCTCTTATCATGGTTATGTCATTTTTATTCGGCCCATGACAGACTCAGTCTGTAGAATGAATTCTATCGCTATAAAATGCCAATGTATATACTTACAGGATGGAACTGTATTTATATAAGAGCGCTACGTACGATTGCCTACTTTGCACACTATACGTGTATTATGAGGGCGCTCCGGCATGTAGTATGCGGTACCCATGAGCCATCGCGTGCTCTGAATCTTGTCACCCGCTTTGTCGCCCTTGTGACCTCGATCAGCATATGCCGCTTTTACTACCGCCTTCAAAGCGTGTCTTCAGACAGGCGTGTCCAACTGTTCCCCCAAGCTTTTCCTGTGCCTGTGCTTTCGTAGGTATTTTCTATGAGGTCTGCATTTGCTACCCCTGCCTTTAAAATGTCATTCGATCGTTGTACAGCGAGATTTGACATTTGTGTGTGTGTGGAACGGTTCACGCAATCCATGCACAACCACCCAAAAGAGACACAGCATGAGAAATTAATAAAGTCTGCACTTAAACAGAGAACAATTTCGGCGATGTTCGCTACGGGAAGATATATTCAAAATTCAGCGTTGCTGTCAAGGAATCTAGCCTCCTATATAAGGTTATTGTGCACTTCAAGAACAGCAATTTATGCATGGGTGCGCCTTTGTTTTCGACCATATGACGGTACGGAAGCATTCGTTTTCAGATTATTACATGTTAATAGAAAATTCTTTTTTTGCTGCAGTTATCATAGAAAATCGATGTGAAAGTAGGTCAATCTACTATTTTAGTATAAAAAGTTCATAATTTGTTACATCAAAGCCAGAACGTAACATTGTCATAGCAAAAGGCCTTGACATTCACGCGTTAGGATAATGGACTCGACCCCAACCCCCTTCCCGACGTCTTAGACTCGTCCAGTGCGCTGCATGCTTTGGGACTACACTTTGGCGTTGACTCGTTGGTTTTACTGACTGGCTGTAGTTGAACATCCCTTGAGTAGCGAGTTGGACTTCTCCCGCGCCCTTGGCTTTTGGCGTCCTCGGGAGCTGGGACACACAGGTTACTTGAACTTCTGCCCTCCCCCTTTGCGCAATAATAACCCGTCTTGGCGTGGAAACGTGAATCATGCGATGTTCCGAAGTAGTAGACCTAGCATGGAGGATGCGGCAGTAATTGCTAAACAGACGCACATTAGAGGTTGTGTCATGTTTGGTGCTATGTTTGTACTGAAATCAGCTTGAGGTCACACCAGCACCAGTCGTTGGGCGCGGTTCAACCAGAAACATCGAGCGCGGCGCGCGCGCGTATACAGCGCAAATGCCGAGGCGAGCGATAGTGGATAGCCCTGTAATTAATCTGTAGTATTTCTAAGTTGTATTTCGTCATGCTCAACCTACAGGTGAAAATATAGATCGTCGGTATAAACAATGTCTACCATGTCAGGTTGTCCATCAGTGACCCCAAGTGACGTCAGACAGCTAAATATAGACGTGATTCGGTCAGACTGCGGTAAACGCCTCTTGCGGACTTCCCAGAATGCTTTGCGAAGTTTGGTTCACTTTGCCGGCGGGGGAGAAGACCGGGGCGGGACAACTCGAGTTCGAAAAGTCGCCTCGGAAAGTTTTCGGTAGCGGGTCACACCATGCAGGTTCCACCGCGCGGGCATCGTGGTCCTGCACACACACACGCACACGAGTGCACGCAGAGGGAGAGCATGGTCGCGGGCTGCGTCCCAGCTCGCGGTTTCGTGGCCGCCAGACGACCTGCCAGTCAGCCAGCCAGCCAGAGCCAGACGTACGGACTGTGGGTCGGCGGGGCAGGCTGGCGAACCCACGGCCTGCGGTCCGCGGAGCAAGGTACACGCCGCAGGGGAGAGCGCGCGCCTTGCGTCCACACGAGCGAGTGCGCGGGACACGACACTGCAGGGAGATTGCCGCATTGATGTTGGGGAGCGCGCCACACCTCACACCGAGGCCGAGAGCGACGAAGCTAATGAAATAAGCAAAGATGCACAGTGTGTGAGCTGTTGCTGATTCGTGACCAGCGTTGGGTTGGTTGGTTATTTTAGAGGGACAGTGCTTCCACGTCGCGGTGATTTTGCACTATGGGGAGATGAGGTCATATTATCCTCTCTCTGATGGGGTGGGAGGGGGGACGTTGGGGACACGGTAACCTGTCTCTCTCCATCCAGGTAACCTTGCATCCAGGGTCAGATTGCATGAATGTTTTCTTTGTACCTTCTCCACGTAAAATACACTGGGCGAACACTGCTGTGATGACCGGAATAGTAGATACGAAAGCTTGTGCAACCCAACGCAGGTGCCCTGTCAAGAGTAGTTTCAATAGGACAGAGGAGAAAGTCTTCGACTGTCATCCTACTTTACCCTCCCTCCCTTTAAGCTGTCGGTGCGACTCGAAGCAGGATGTCCGCCCGTAAAAAGAGGGAGTGAGGGGAACGGGAGTGCACGGGACAAACGGAGGGAGGAACCAGGGGAGCGCATTTTGTTAAGCGGTTGTTGTGGAAAAAGTTCCACTCATACCATGTTTTTGTCTTAATATTACGGGTAGACGAACGTGTTGTAGCATCGTTTCTATTCACGTATGGCTGTTCGTGTTATCTGTGTAGGAATAGGGCCAATGTGCGTGCGCGCGCGCGCGGGCGTATGAACATGTTAAGATCTTCCGCGAATGAGAGGCGTACGAAATTGAGAAACTGTATGTTCTTCCGCAAATGGAAGGGTTGTGCAATCGCCATTTTGGATAACTTTTGGGAATCAAATTTACTAATTTATAATTACAAACTACGTAACATTCACACATGCTCGGGCGACATTCGCATACAAGGTCCTACCGCGTAGGGGCTGCGCAATGTTCGTGACGCACTTCCTATGCCATCTAAAATGGATGCTTAGGATGGCAGTACTGGTAAGGGTTTACCTTCTATGACTCGATAATATGAATAGGACTACCGTGAGTCATTGACGAGGACGTAAGACCCAGAGGATTGCGAACGCATGTACCAGGAGGCCTCTGATAGGCTTTTGTGTTTTGCAGGTTCCCGCCAGGTCATTGTCACTTCTGGATGTTTTTATCTTTAGTTTTCCACTCGATCTGACCCAGTTGGTCTGAAAGGCGCGCAGCGTCATGTTTCGCGTTGGTACAGTTACGTCGAACTAACAAGAACAGACATTTGACTGGAGGGAGAGTGATAATCATCACCTGGGGCACCTTCTGGGATTTGTATTCCACTTGGTATCAGCATTATGCAATTACGTACCTGTTCTCATATGCAGACATGCAATGCCATGCAAGTGCAGATAACACGCTGTCAGATGCTCTCTCAATCGCTGTCTCTTGCTCCTTTTCTCCCTATCAACTGTTTTTGCTTACCTAAGCAGTAATCAGGGATGGGGAAATTGCCCTGTGGCCCCTCATTTTGCAGGTCCATTTCCATTAAAAACCTTTAGCCCGACGGGTGGTTGATTTTTTTTGGTCGATCGCTGTAGTTAAAAAAGAGAAAGCCATATGGGTCATTGGAAATGTGAGTGTGCTAGTGAATTTAAAATGTTATAGCCTGTCGGACTAGTGAAAAATTTGAAAGTCCCCCCCCCCAAAAAAAAAAGCCGCGTTTGTGTCTATGCACTCACATGTCATTTACACAGAAGGGTGGTGGTGGTGGTGGTGGTGGTGGTGGTGTGTGTGTGTGTGTGGGGGTATTTGTTGCTTAACGTCCAGTCGCAAACTAGGTGCATATCAGGACGGTGGTGCTTAGACAAAGTTTTCGTGCTGCCACACGTGGGACTGTTGTCGTAACACGGGCCTCAGTCCCACCCAGTCACATTATACTGACACCGGGCCAACCAGTCCTAGCACTGTTCCCTACAGTGCCAGGCGTCTGGCAGGGCAGCTTCTAGATTGCCAATTTTTAAGTCTTACGCATGGCTCGGCCGGGATGGGAACCAACGACCTCCCGCCTCGGAAGCGGACGCCTGAACCACTAGACCACCGAGGCGGTCTTTATACAGAGGGACTATCCTCATTGCACCAAGGAATTAAATAAATATTTTTTATTACTGTTGAACGCAGAATCAAGCCTTTTCCTGCTAAAACGACTACATGTATGCAAGGTGCAAGGACTTCATGTTGGCTCCATACACCGATATCTAATGCATGAGATTACGGCATCCGCTGGCAAAACTGCCACAGAAAGTAACCAGAATATAGGTCAGCTTATATAAATTTTACGGCTAGTGTACGGTATACGGTATGTCGTACCAGTGCTTTTTCTACCTCGCTGGAAAATGGGTTCATTTTAATGGAAAATACATACGTAGAAACATGTATGGTTTTTCCGTGTCCTTGCTGAGTTGATGGTTGGTTGGGTCTCTTGCACGCACGCACAGGTACACAAGCACGCACGCGCACACAGTCTCTCCCTTCACTCGTATTCGTCTCTAGATGTTGTCTGTTCTATCGACCTTATACGCCAACATGTATCGTCGTTTCAAATAGGTCAGGGCGTTAATCTGCTTTGTCCTAATCCTTTCCAGTCGCGTTCGCGTCACATGCAGCTGCACTTTCGCGGGAAGCCCGCTGCCTTGATGGGCAGTTAAGATAAACAGGGCGAGCACTTTGCACAGCGATTCGAAACTTCGAGAAGGAAATGGAGGTGACAGTAGAACGCCTTTTTTTGGGCCTCGTCCCGGCGACGGCAGAGCTCGGTGTCGTACTCCTGACCTCTGACCTCGGCGTAGGCTCCTTGACCTTCGCGGCGCATGTGTGTGGCGTGGATCGACGTCGTTCGTCATTATGCGCAACGGGAAGTTTCGAGAAAACGCCTGCCATAACAATCAGGATGGAGTAACTGTGCTTAGAGTTTGAATTTCATCGCACTCTTATCAAAGTGACTGAAACTGATAGGCTTCAGAAAGTTGTTTGGTTGTTTTCGTTGTCCTGATTTTATAGTTAATAGCGCCCTCTCCCGCCAGCTTCCCTAAAAATAACACTGAGGTACTTAAAATGTGACTGAATTTTCTTTAACATCAACATCAAAGCGAAAGTCTATGAGAGAAGAACATATTGAGCATGTAGGAAACCTGTACTGGCCATTTTATTGCGGCCACCAGTCTGGTGTTTTTTCAGTGTAAAGTTTAATTGTAGGACCCCATCCCCCCCATATAAAATCACCGCGAGGTGGAAGCACTACCCCTCTATTATGACCTGCATACCTAGGGTACTCTGAGTGAGAAAAGCACCAAGGAAATAAGTTTGTAGATTGGGGCAACAGACAGAGCTACTTCACCATCAAGGATCACCAAAGACTTGTTTACTGGGACAATAAGTAAACGACACTTCACCGGCTTGGGCTTTTTCTGTTTTGGTTGGTTGTTTAACTTCCCCCCCCCCAACACACCCCCCTGCAGACTAGGTGAATTTAAGAACGGTGCTGTTTTTGGTGCACCCAAAATGTCGACAGCCACATTTAGAGAAGCTAGTTAAGACAGAAAAAAAAAGACGCGTGTGGTCGATGGTTGCAGCATGGAATACTGCGTGACGCCTGACGCTTGAGAAGTAGGTCTTTGTTACAGCTCAGAATGTCTTGCTGCAGCCATAGGACACAGTCAGCAGACCGAAGTACACAAAACTAAAATGGTGGGCAGCTGTAGCTCATACGCAGTTCATTGTTTTCATCTCCTACAGTCTGACACGCAACCCTAGCCGCGCCATGCAGTGAATATTAAAACTCCGAACAAAGCTACCACGTTGCCGTCTATTGGACGGAGTGACCTACTAGGTTTGATGATCTAAGAGAGACGACTCTAGTTTTCATTCGGTTTTAAGACTTATCTCCCTTGGAAAAGGACGAGTTCCTTTATTTAAAAAAAAGTTTGGAACAAGGGAGAGCACTGCCGATTACCAAACATTCTTTGATATGGGTTTATCTCCCATATTTCACAACGGCAACGGAACGAGTTGGTGACGTAATGCGAACTTTTGGCTCACGACCATTACTGTGTGGTGGCAAACACTCAAATCCTCTGCGCTGCATATCACTCTTATTGCTTCTGACGAACAAAACCAGTGGTCTAACTGCATAGGGATTTGTGTCTCACCTGTACAGGTAAGGGCGTACGTAAACTACACGGGGCGAACGCGCCTAAACACCTCTTTTACGAGCATCCAACCAATGCCAGATCTGCAATTTCTAAAATAAGAGTGTCAGAGAGCTGGAAGGCAGATATAAACGACTGGTTAGAAAACGGGAGACTTATTACAATCAAAAGCCCAGCTGACCTTGTGATAACTGGCGCTATGTGGCGTATCTCTGATCGTGTAACATGACTGGTGGCTGCGGTCAAAAGCCTTGGATACCGACACCGTTTCAGGCGCATTTATTTTCTGGATAAGACACTTGTTACAAGCCTGAGCATCGGTTACTCTTTTACCCGACTTCTACCCCACCCACCCCCATCTTATTTCCTTCGGTACCTCTTCCTCATAGGGCGATCGAGATTGTCGCTGGGTGGAATTAAAAAAAAATTATACAAGTAGTTCGGAGTATTTTGACCAAAACGAAGAGGATATATTTTACACAAAGGCTTGATTTTGCAGTTGTTTTGTTGTTGTGCTTGCTTCACGTGAATGGTGTTGTAAAGAGAAAGAAAGTTAACTATAAAAATGTAGATCACAGAAGGTCATCTGAAGCCAAAATAAACCCACATGACGACAGAAGAAGCACGAGACTGCTATCTACCGTCACCTGTGTGACTGATTTACTTATTGGTGGTGGTTGGAGGGAGGGGGGAGCCCCGAAACGCAACAACTGTGGATTATCTGCCACTCTGGGAAGACTGTCGATGCACGTAAATGTAGGCTAACAATTCCTGAAATAGAATCTGTAACAGCTGTCAGAATATTTCCGAATAAACAGAGGGAGATGTTAGAGGCGACGAAGGAGAAAAACCTACATAGTCACCTAACTTTTTGGACCGATCCACGATCAGAATGGTTTATCTTGTTGAACACAAACGACAATAAAATTAAAAACGTTAAGAGAAAAGAAACAGGTGACTGCGGCTTGGGGTAATAAAGGTACAACAAAAGGAACTGAGGCAAGAGGGAATTAGACAACAAGTCGACGTTTTGGGGCATAGCCTCTTCTTCAGGACGGCACATACAGACACAGACAAAAGATAAAAATTACTTACCTGACAAGGACGCCGGTCATGCAAGGTCGATGGACACGAAGGGAGTGGGGGAAGAGATGCAGACCGTATGGAAAAGGCATTGGTCTCCCGGAGGACCTACACCACAACACCAGAAAAAAAACCATGCGATCGATCGAGTGATCGTTTGGTTCAGATGCGGTTATCGTTATGGTTGTCTCATGTCAATGATCACGGAGCGCTCTGAGCGCTCCCAGCAATCCCAACGTTGAGAAGGAGACCAGAGTCGAGGCCAGCGTTCGATGTTCCTGGTGCAGCAGTGTTGTTTATTGTCTTTAGACCGAAAGGCGGATAGGAATAATGGCATACAGAGTTCATTGCAGAAAGCTCTCTCTCTCTCTGCTTTTTACAGCCGGTAGTTTGGCAGGAATGTAATCCGCTCCATATTTTAGCTGGTTATCCCTACGAAGGCGGGACTGGTGGGCTAACTGTATGGCTTGCTTAGTTGTCATCCTTGTCTGACACAGGGCATGTCCTGGCGACAGGACCGATCTTTTTCAGAATTTTATTTTAAGACAGTGACTGCTGACAGTATGTCATCCGGTTGTGTGGCAATGGCCTTGCAACATCATCAACAACAATAACAACAAGTTCTTTTCTTTTACGACCTGCCTCCTTCGAAGATTTCAGTGTCACCGAGTGCAAAACTCCACCGTCCCCTACCCCCTGCCCCTCCCCCACCCCCGCTTTTCCGCTTTTTTGTTTGCTGACGTCAGCCCACGTGCGTGAGCGAAGAAGACCTGCGTGGTCATGGATTTCCTGTTCGGCCTGAGGTTCCGTTTTTTGTTGGGAGAGTGGGGGCGGGCTTGTGGTGCCCAGTGACGACATCGCCAGACGCACAGCACCTTGTGGGCATACAGCGCGTGCGGGTAATGGAACAGAGCTAAAAAGACCTTTTTGTGATCTATTGCTTGTGGATGAACGCGTGATTGCTTACCAGTTCAAATAAGGTCATACATGGCCAAACGTTTTCGGAATATTTTGGCTAAAGATTGATGTAAAATATTGAACGTACAACATCAAAAACATTTTCTTTCTTTCTTTAAAAATTAGCTGCAACAGATCAGGATGGAATGCATGAGTGTTCATACATCGAGTTTAACATAAATGCTGTCGCAAGCACCTTCAACCTAAGTGTATTTTAGATACACATTTTTTATGTTTCGCTGTATGTTTCACCACAAGATACCAACGTTCTTGCAACCCAGTGCAGCACTAGGGACGTATGACTGAACTGATACTGTAGAAGTCGCAAACCTACAATAGCTTAAAGAACAAAATATGCCTAGGCTGTTCTTCGTAGCCCGGACAACAGCAGCAGTACCAATTCATGTATAGTTCTCAGCGTTAGTGCGCATAGACTTGAATGACTGACAGAGGGCATGCGCGTTCAGTAGGTGCAGTGGCTAGTTCACATCGGGATCCAGCCTTGGACACACCTCTTCGCCTTTTCTGACGCGAGCTCACACACTTCTACTACACTTTAAGTTCATCCTCTTGGCGCTCACAGAGTTTATTGCTGGAGATGTTTCCATCCATTCCCAGCTTCTAACAGTCATTAAAGACCCGTTAGGTGTGAATCACCAACTCTTCAATCCTCCCAGTTTTCCCTCCTCTGCCCTCCTCTCCCCCTCCCCGCTCCAAGGATGCTTTAACCATCCTGGGTCTGCCTTTCTCGAAAATACGATGGATGTTATATATAAAAACATTTTCAGGAGAGCATCTTGTTAGGGTTTGGTCATCGAACAGCCGAAGTCTCATTTTCATATGACAAAGTTAAAGTTTTATAGCCCCCCTCTCCACGCCCCCCCTCCCCGTCTCCCCGTCGCCCTGGTAGGTTGAACATTGAACAAGTAATTTTACGACGGGCATGACTCAGTGACAGGTTGTGACGGAGTGACGGGTCCAGGCACTGCAGCCCCCCAGGTCAGCTGGGATGTAAGGCTGCAGCACACCTGTCTCACCTGGGGGTCTGCGCTGACCTCGCGCCTGCATCGCGACCTGGCCAGGTCAGGAACTGGATGAAAACACACCTCAGCTGCATGGGCAAGGAAATTGCCGCATCACTTTTGTCTGTGCGCAGAGAGAGAGAGAGTGTGTGAATGTCTGGGTGCTTGGGAATGCGCGTGCTTGAGTAACTGAACGTACAGATTTGCGTGTGCGATATACCCGTTTATGCATGTGGTGTTTGGTGGTGGAAGAGAGGAGACAGGCACACAGCTACGTCTGTCTGAATGTCCGTGTATGTGTGAACGTGGATGTCTGGGCCATCTGTTTTGGCGTCCGTGGGCACGTGTTCGCACTTACAGCGAAGTCAGAGATTTTTTGTTTACAGCGCTTCTTGAGGGATCACATACATATATATAGTTTTGAATTCCAATCTGTATGAAAAACTGCTTTTCAAGCACACAGTACAGCGTGTTCTTCTTCCCTCTCAAGCAGAGGCGGACACGTAGTACTAGTAGGATGGTAGCCAAACTTAAATAATGCTTCACAATTAAAGGACAACAGAGAAAACCCCCCAGAAAGTACAATGAACTCGCTGAACAAATCAGTTCGTTAACTGCACGCATATTTCATACGTAAAACGGATTCTCTTTGATGTTATCGTAATCTATTCTGACGGTGTGCTGGTTAGTACTCGGTAAACGTTTTAAGAATCTACCCAGTCCTTCTCTATTTAAAAAAGTAATAATGTTTGCGCAGATTGTTAACACATACTTAGAAGTTAGTACATTCATCGAGACACGCACAGTTTGTTTTCAGCAGCTGCTGACAAACGCGGACACGCCATTAAGGCACGCGCACTTCAAAGGCGCTCGGGTTGCAGTGGACAAAACACAGCAGTTGCTCTTAGAGGTGAGCTTAATTCGTCGGCTGTAAACGTGTTTGGCGAGACTCGGCCGACTGTTGACAAAGCTTCGATAGAAGCCCAGCATCGTGCTACAGACAAGAGCCTGTAGGTAGGTACAAGTCGCGTCGTTCACAACACGAATGGCTGGGAACTCTCCGAGTACACCAAGAAACTGTCAACAAAATCTCGAGTAGGCTCGTCTTCCTGCACTAGCCGAGTGCCAGCCGGCTCCAATCCACAACATATTCACCTGACTGTGACGCCAGAAGTTCGCAGCATACCCCTTCAGGAGAATTTGCAAAGGTGGAGCGTTACCTTTCCAAAGTGTAGAGAGTTTTGAATGAAGCTTATTTTGAGGTGGTGGTGGGGAGCGGGGGTGGGTGGGGGAGAACGTCTGCACCAAGCGAACAAGGTGTGGTTTAAATGAAGACCTTAAACATGACTATCAGAGACTGTTCGAAATCTTTCAAAGGTTATGTAACTCCCCTTTCTGCTTTTAGACGTGGCGATGTGAGAGGTGGAAGGAGGGGTGGGGCTGGTGGAGGAAATGCTTTATCCTTCAAGTTCCGCAAATTTTATGTGTTACGAGAGAACAATCTGTTTATTTTGGCACTCAAAGTTGTTTTCACTACTGACTATGATTTTTAGTAATCGAAATAGCGCCGACCTATACGTTAGAATCACACGAGTGTGTTTTATTTTTTCCCCCCCCTGATAGATCATATTCAAGTTAACTAGCAACCCCAACGACAAAGTTTTAAATCCTAGAAGACATTCTGTTGTTTTTAATACACATTTCTCCATCGTCCATATAACGTTTCTGAATATTGTACCTACGTCTCTCGTCAACAGCTGCATGTTGCATGAACCAAGATGAACGAAGGGGATGTAACTTTTGCAAAGTCCCTTATTTTATCATTTTTTAATGATTAGCGTGACTTAAAGGGGTGTCAGAATCATGTTGTCGCCGTCGTTTGCAGAGTGAAAACGCTAGCTGGAAATGGCGTTACGCTGAAAGCGACTGTAAACACACGCTGTTGTGGACAGCGATTAAACTGTAGTCAAAGTGGCGGTAGCGGACTAAAGGCTGCATAGATTAACATTTTGTTTGGATTTTTTGAAAAATAAAACCCACAGCGATGATGTGATAAAAATGCAAACGACCGATTTGTTGAAGAAAGGAACCTCTTCTCCCCATACTCGTTTTCTTCGTCAACTCGGCGAACAGACGCAGGCACACTCACACACATAGAGAGAGAAAAAGAGGATTTGGCGAGTTTTATTCTTTGTGTCATTCCTTCGCGATAGAAGGTGGAAGGGGGCCTAACTCTAATAAATCCTTATCTCATCAGCTGAATAAATTACACTGAAACAGGCCTTCGCGTGCAGGTGGCTGAGAGTTTACCTGTTAGACCTGTGACTCATCACCTGCACAATATCGTCACGAAGAAGGCTTGTCCATGCTGAGGAAGTTCAGTCATAAAACTAGCCATGGTCCGAAGTGCTGGGGCGTGCAGGAGGGGCAAGGAAGGACTGTAGATAATAGAATGCAAGATGACTGATCAACAAGCGCATATTAACCGTCAACAGACAGCGAACCATGGCAAACTCGCGAACTGGGTCGTCTGACGCTCATTTGCGGAAACTGGATCCTGTCTGCGGTTTTCCCCTTTGGCACCTATGATGATTTCTAATAGAGGGACTGAAGCAGTCGGAATGTGCTAACCATGAACTTTGGAACGTGCAATCGAGGAATAAGAACTCACAAAAAACTTTCGTCAAGAGTGGCCTGCGCGCACCTTGGCAGAATCACCTGAAATTAAAGGTGCGAGCTGGGGACGTTAGTCACCAGCGTCTCGGAAGTTCCCGAATCGCGGTCATTAAGAGGGACCGCAGCGTCTGTGGCGCCGCCACGGACAAAAAAGGTGGGGGGGGGAGGGAGGACAGCATTATCAGCAGGACTGAAAGAGAGGGTCTGAGCGATATACAATGGCTGTTTGAGGTCCTAGCCCATGATTCATCATCAGGCGGCAATAACTCGCCGTCAAGACACCGCGACGTTCGACAGGCAATGAGGAGAAGGGACGAAACTGTATGAATTGGCTGCAGAAATACTGCGCTTGTGAAATACGTGCGGTATCTTGACTTTAGGGGACGACTAAAATGTCGTTCAGACTTGAATCATGGGAACAGAAGTATAGCTTCAATGGGAGAAAATAAATATTTGATATACCTTGTTATTTCTAGTTTGACCGATTTAATATTATTTGCTGGTTCATCTCCCTTGTCAGCAAGCTGTATCGTTCGCTGTATCGAAATCGCAACGAGCCGTTTAATACGCGAGTTTTCTGCTCTACATCCGCACAGTTCGGAAGCCTAAGGGGAAACTTTGCCCTGAAACCCGCCTGGAAAGGACGACAGAGCTGATGAATGAGATTGAATGACGTCACTAGACACTCACGTCATTGCACAGCCGAAGGGAAGGAATGGGTGGGGAAGGGGGTGTAGAAGTACAAGCTGAGAGGGGAAGCAGTGCGGAAGACATTCATCTTTTTTTGGCTTGCATCTCTGGACTGGCAGGAATCGCTCGGTCTTATATTGTGCGATCATTTGGGTTAGGTTGTCAGCAGGAAAACAGTTACTGGATATACCTTTGAGTTCTAGTTCATGAAACCAGAGATAAGGAGTAGTACTCCTTATCTCTGATGAAACTATATAAAGTAATGAAAAACGCAGAAATAAAGCTGGAATGGTGTCATGTTGTGCAGTGTAATAAGGACTGAACCTTTTCGGGTTTGATATCAATTAAGCTTTCTTCACATCACTGATTTGGAACACTGCAGTTGATAATGGATGAAAAAAATTTAGAACGATATTCATGACATCCGAATTTTTTAAGATCAAAAGACAAGAAAGTCAGGACACTTGCCTAAGCAGTCTGGCCAGGCACTTGATAAGAGTATCGCCGGGACGTATATGTATACGTGTGCACGACAGTACAAGTGAGTGAGCGAGTGCGTGCGTGCGTGGGTGGGTGGGTGCGTCAATGAGTGAGCGAGCGAGGAGAGAAGAAGGGAGAGGGAACACAGCATGTCTGTGCCTGCACGTGCGAATAGTTTGGAGGATGGGGGCGGGCACTCGACAAAGTTGACGGCCGCAGTGGAGACAGCTCCCTGTTGGTGGCGTAGATGACATCAACAGTTAGCACCTGGAGTTTGGCTTCCTTTTCTTGTTTACTAAGCCGTCCCACCTTTGCGGGTTTTCTTCTATCTACCTGGCACATCCTTTGATCTCTCAGGTGTATGCCGGTGACTCACCTACTGCTCTCTGGCTACCGCCGTCATGCAGAGCTTACCTGTGGGACGCGACTGCGACGCTGTAGGCTGTCGGGATTGAGGGTGAAGGGGGAGGTTAGACAGAGGACTCTGAAGTGAAGGCGAGAACAGTCAATGATTAAGATAAAGAGTCAGTCGTCATTTAAGACCAGTGTACACGTTGAGGCTGCTGGACGTGCGGCTGTGTGTGCACATGTAAGTACTCGTGTGTGCGGTGCACGTGTGTGGTATTTGATGGTGGGAGGTACGTATGTGTGAGTAGAGTGTTTCCAGTAGAGGGTGCATAACGGGGCTATTTAGAGGTGGGTGTGGGGGCTGGAGGAGGGAACTAAGAAGTTTAAAACATTCATCCATTCAAGCCTGAAGATCCATCCCTCTTCCTCGTTCATTCTACAGTGCAAAAAAAAAAAAAGCCACTTGATGTCAACATCAGGCACAGCAGTTATGACAGCAATTAAATCCGATGGCCAATAATCTACTGGTGCGTTTGTATAATCGCATGTTTATGACAGAGATCTTCTTGATTAATTTTATGTTTATTTGTGAATTCTTTTTGAGAGGGGAAAAAAATCAATGGGTAAATTTAGTGCATGGACAGTGTAAGGGAGGAACGGTGGTGTGGGGTGGAGGGAAGAGAGGTGATCTTTAACCTTTTTACTTACTGACGTCATCACATCCTTTTTATCGAAATACCCCGACAGAGAAAAATTTTTTATTTTTTTATTTGTTTGTATGTGTGTGTTTCAAAATTGACAAAGCAGTCTCTGGTACCAAGATCTGTTGACGAGCAATATAAGACTGAGACAACACGCACACACACACACCACTGTATTAAAAGTAAGAGGTGGTGGTGGTGGTGGTGGTTATTTAGAGGGACAGTGCTTCCACCTCGCGGTGATTTCGCACTATGGGGGATGGAGTCCTATTACTAAACTATGCACTGAAAGAACCACCAGACTGATGGCTACAGTAAGATGGTCAGTGCGGACAGGCAGTTCAATGTGCGGGGAAATGGCCGAATGGAGTTTGCACAATGTATAACTCCAGGAAATAATCCTTGGCCACACCAGGATTTGAACCAGCAACCTCCATCTGCTAGTCCGCAGCTCTCCTAACTGAGCTATCCAGGCCCCTAGTATTAAAAGTAAGAGCCTGTTGAGTCGCGTTTTATTGTGCTGTACACCCTTCGGGCAACTTGTGTGCGTGTGTGGGTGGGTGTGCATGTGTATAGGTTTTTTTGTTGTTTTTGTTGAATGTGGGCATGCTTCGTTACACGTGACTCATCGCTGGTGTGTTTGCTTATATCGTCAGTCACATTAGAATTATAATCACTTTATCTTTTCCTGTGCTTGCCGTAGAAGATTCTTCTTGAAAACACGATAGTCACAGTTGTGTACCCTGTAAGAAATGCATATAGTGGGGTGATTATGATAGAATCCAAAATTAATAGATGTAACTTTCAGGTGGGGGTTTTAACAGGTAAATGTAGCTTGTGCATTCATCTATGAACAATGCAGCCGTAGTTTATAGTTTTCCTATAAGTCCTATAAGAACCATAAGTTTATGCTCTGCTGCAGAACCGTTCTGTTTATCTAGTAATCGTACACTCTGCAACGCTGGGGAGCCTTTATCAGAAATTTATAAACAGAATGGTCTTATGCGGGAATGGAAATAGGAAGTTAGGCGTGTTAAAAGAAAATGTGATACTGCGATTGTCCGATAAACAGCATGCTTTCAAGGGTTACAAACTATTTTTTAAACAAGGTTAAGGTGAGAAATGGGGAGGGTTTGAAACTGCGCAGAATGTTAAAAAAAATAATTATGGAGCCTCCCTACCAGTAAACTGTCCCCGGTATAGCGCTGTGCTGTAGACTGACGTGAATTAGAGCACGATTTGATGACGTACACAATTGATGCAAATCTTAATGTGGACCACCACCACCACCACCAGCAACAACAACAGAAGCAAAGAGCATCAACAACAGTTCTGGGGATTCGATGGTGGTGATTTACTAAACGAGGATGTAAACCGATTGCTATTTTGTTTCATTAAAAAAAATTGTTCAGACAACGTATTGGGGGGGGGGG
>SMGT01006905.1:647703-675811 GCA_004794575.1 Lanistes nyassanus | reverse complement strand
TTGTGTGTATGTCTGTATAGGTGTGTGTTTATGTATGTGTATGTATATGTGTCTGTGTGTAGGTGTGTATATGTGTGTAGGTGTGTATGTATGTAGGTGTGTGTGTATGTCTGTGTAGGTGTGTGTGTATGTAGCTGTGTGTGTATGACTGTGTAGGTGTGTGTATGTATGTAGGTGTGCGTGTGTAGGTGGGTGGGTGGGTATGGAGGAGGACAGAAAGAGGACAAGAGCAAGAAGACATAACGTATAAATCGGTTGTCGCAACCTCATAAAATGTCTGAATGACCTGTTAATCGTCAGGAAAGCCTTTCCATGCTAAGAATACAGGAGTGACATGCGTCAGACCGCTCACAAGCCGCGTCTTCATACATTATTCATGTGCTCGCCCCCTGTCATAAAACAGGACCAACACGTTTTTTTAAATTGAAAAAAAGCAACGCGTCGTCACTGCGAATGCGTGTCTGCATTCATCACGACAAAAACCAATTATTAAATACAACCTGAAGCTCTTAAACAGCGTCAGCAACAGGAGGCTCCGCCATTAAGAAGCACCGTTCCCAAAGCGTTCTCGATTTTCTTTGCTTGCACAAAAATACGAAATGACCGTAGCATGTCCAAAACCTGTCGCCAGGGTTTTGTTCTTAATTAAGCGGGAAACTGCTTTCAGCCAGTCAAAATACCTTCATTCGTACTTGTCACAGACCTCGGCCTTCGTGTTTCATTTGTGGGTTCTGTTGCTGATGCGTTTCTAAGCAAAACAATTTGATGCTACAATTCAGAGCGAAGAATTTATTAAACAGCCCTGCACAATGAATGGCACCAACCAAAACAAGACAAAAAAAGACAAATGTGCTTGCGGAATTTAAAAAAAAGGAAGGAAGACGTGGGAATTCTAAACATGTCATTGCAACATTTCATGCGAGCAAACAAGACCGTGAAGCCTTAAACTGCGTTAAGAAACGTCGCCTTCCGGAAATTTGTTCATCTGACAGCCTCGCTAGGAGCAACATTGACCTTTGGACAGACCACTTGATAGGCATTTGTGAGATTTTGACAAGTCCGCTAATTTTTTCTATTCAAAGTCCAAAAGCTAGAAGAATTGTCAGCTCTTAATTGTTTCGGCATTGTGTGTGTGTGTGTGTGCGTGGGTGTGTGTGTGTGTGTGTAGGGGTTGGGGGATGAGCGATCATGCGCGAGTCGCAACAGTACGTCATCACGCCTGCAGCGGCGAAGAATGACGCATGCACGATTCTGAAAACAGGTTTCATTACCCCCTCCCCAGCTACCACCCTTCCCCCCTAAAACACTTGCTAGGTGCGGGAGGGGGCATATCTGAATGAAAAACTAGGATTTAGTGGGGGGGGGGGAAGAGGAATTATTGGAAAGAATTGTTTTGTATTGGATCAGAGGTCACCATTCTGTAGTTTGTGAACTTTGAGGACGCTGATGTGCAAGAAGACAGACATAGGAGGTGAACACATCTCACAATTTGTTCTTGAAGTGCTGAAGAAAATGAAAATGAGTAAGGGGGTACAGGAAGAGCATGCTAGACCCTTTCAGATATCGAAACCAGCAAACCAATTAGCATTTTCGAGTGAATATGTATGCATGCTTTATTATATTTTCTATTATTATTTTGATTATTTTTCTGAGGGATGTGTCTGGTTCGTTAGATGCAGTGTCTGGTGCTGTGAAGGTTATTTGTCGCCGATCCGTGTGCTTGTGAGTATGAGGTTTGACGAGGTTTGAGTAGCACATTCCTACCTCCCCGTTTGTGTAGCGTTGGCTAGTGTTGTCCTTCGGCATTCACGTCCGTGCTGGCACCGTGAGACTGTTCTGTGATCCTCGTGAACCCTGTGTCCTCAGGAACGCGCCTGAAAACATGCACCTGTCTCTTCTGCACGGGCATGGTTTCTCCTCTTCGGGAGACCAATCAAATGCATTGAAAGCATTCGACGTGTCCAGCTGTAAGCTGCTCTGTGGGCCTCATTGTCATGAAGGCAGCCTTAAAAGCAAGTTCTTTGCTCGTCAGTAAGGTAATACTCTGTACACTTAGACGACCATAGTCATGACCAAATAGTCCTACTAAATTCTCCCCCCTCACTCCCACGCAGCGCTAAATATGCAGATCCACACAGCGAAGGTGGTCAAAAATATGTGAACAGATAACCAAGGCGATCGTGGGGGAACTGAGGAACAAAGCTGGCCACATTCAACGGGTGAAAGAACTTGCTCATATCAGACCGAAAGTCTCCCTACTGAAAGGTTGCTTGTTTGAATGGGAGAACTTTTCCCACCCGACCTCGACCAATACCTCACGAAGTGCCAAACAAATGAGTTCTAAATTCAAGCCTGAGTATACATGAACCCTCACCCGGAAGCTGATCCTGTGTCAAGAAAAGGTTGTGATACAGCGGGGGTAACGACACGGGGGAGTGAAAGCAGTAGACGCGCTCAGATCCGCCTGTCAATAGCTGCAGAGGAAAACATTTCCCAAATGTTCTTGGCGAGGAGAAATGCGTTTGTTCAGACCCCGCAAAAAGGATACTTACCGTGGCTGAGAGACGTACACTCGAATACACAATCGTACATTTATTACTTTGCGTGTACGTGCATTTTGTGTGTGGGTGTGAGTGGGTACGTCCTGCAATACAGTGTACGTCTGCTCGTGGATCCGTTATATTTTGTACGCCGGTGCATATACATTTTTATGGGCGGTGACACGCGGTGTTAGAGCAAACAAGAAAGAAGTCATATTTTGTCTTGACGTAAGTTGATAAACCAGGAAACTAGAACCAGCATCCTGGTTCCATTCCTGAAGGCTGTGAAAAAAAAATTCAAATCTCCATTAGGAGTAACTTAATAGGGGGTGGGGATGGAAGAAGATAGAGGGGGAGGGAGAAGACGAAGATAGGGGGTAGCGGAGGAGAAGAGGAGGAGAGATGCCTGTAGGCCCGGTAGGGAGCAAGAGGGGATCCTTTGTCAGAATGCATGAACGACTGCCTTGCATTTAACAGCTGATTTCCGGGTACATTAAACGACGCCTCACGTTCACCTGCCAGCTAGTAGCCCTTATCGTTTGCTAGCAAGTAACATTCGCCTGTGTCGGTTAATGAAAACAACGGGAAAGAAGGTCCCAAACAATGCGACGGTCGTTAAACTCAATTTAATGCAAAGCTGTTTTCAAGAGCAAACACGTGTCCCAGGGTGCCCTTTATTCCAGGTACCAGGCTTTCATGTTTGTCGAGAAACTGCGCTGTTCGTCGAAAAGCGGTTGCGAGCTAAATGTGCCACTGGGTGAATACTTTAACCGAGCACTTCACATCTGCGCCGAAGTTATGTCAGATCTGTCCGCTGGTGGGGTTATTAGTAACCAGGGTTACAGATAAGACATGAGCTGTTGCATGGAGTCTAGCGGGCATTCAAGACATAACCAACGGAGGCACAGTCTTACGAACTGCGAGAAGCAGACGCAGCTCTCGCGTGCCCGAAACAGAGAAAGCACGGGATTCGCTGTTTACGCACGATGTGGGCTTTAGGCAATATTGTAATAACAATTTCGCCTTTCAGGAAAATACTGTAATAACTATCTTGGCTTTCACGAGATTATAACCTCTTAGTATATATTACTGTTACAGAATCAAAATATGACAGCTGAAATTTGCAGGGTCTTAATTGTCTGTTTTAGGCTTTTCGTAAACAGACAAATGTGGGGGCCAGGGTTTCGGTGAAAATAAAGTGATTTATAGAGTTAAATAGCAAGTATGTACTTCTCAGTGTGTCGTCAAACGTGTTTTCAAACCTACTTAAGAGAGGTTTTGTTGAAGTGCTACGTGGGACCTACCGGAGATTATTTTAGCCCTTTTTCCTCCTTGTGGAGAATGGGGCCTCGACATTTGTCTTCACTTCCTGCGGTCTCTGGGAATATTTTCGCTCCTTTCCAAGAAATGTTGACGGCTTTGAGTTCGTTCGTTAGGCTCCATCTCCAGGTCTGCTTTGGACGCTCCCCGTCTTCGCTTGCCTCGAGGGTTCCAGTCTAGCGACCGCTGAGTGACATTTAGCGGAGATAGATGTTCGTTTTGTGTTCCGTCCAGGAGGTTTTGATGAGCTCACGGAAGCAGTTGGTCTAAAAGGCTTGGATATTCTTTTCTTATTCAGGTGTCGAAGCCCAGCTTTCACAGCCATACAGCAGGATGGAGGCATTCAGAGCTTTGTAGAGCTTGTTCTAGATGGGAAAGCTAATGTTGCTGTTCCTTTCAAAATTTGTTGAGATTTAAAAGCGTTGCGTTTGCAAGGGCTAGTCTAAGCTTGAGGTGTCCTCTGAGTTGGTTTTTGTTTTCGTCCAAGTTTTCCGTCTTGTAGAGAAATTTACCTGCCAAGGCTTACAAGGATCTTCTAGGATCCGCAGGATTTTTCGTTGTGTTATTCCTTCTCCTGGTTCCTTGCACGACAGGGGGAGACGCTAACTGCACGACCACCGTGAAACTAAGAAAAGAAGGAACCACGTAGACACATACACAAACACGTGTTAAAAAACCAAACAGAGAATTTCCTAAATGAACGAACATATAATTCTTAGGTTTCACCAAAGCTTGTAAAACGTTTCGGAAGCATTTAAATGGAGCCCTTATGTTAAGGTTAACTGCCAGTGACGCAAGTATATTCATAACATGCCGTCATGTTCTTCTTGAGAACAAATAGAGCTTTGTTCGCTGTCCGTGTTTGATCCAAAAACGGACACTCTGAAATGTGCCTGGGCTGGCTTGCATGTACGTTCTTATCTCCTGTTCATACTTAAAGGTGTACGTCAAATACCCAAGGAGAACGGGCCGTACAACGGGTCTTACGACTAAAAGAGCAGCTACGAACGCTCAAGCAAGCCAACCCTAGTCAATTTATTTTATGTAAGCACCTAAGCATTAGAAGTTTCTACACGCTGGTTATTAATTAATTTTTCTTCTAATCCTTTGAAGTATGCGAAGTAGGGTTAACTCAACTCAAGTGCACCCGAAACTGCGTTGCTGTACTGTCAAGCAACACAACCCATCACGCCTTTCGACAGAGGCAACACTCCAATACAGCAGTGGTATAGGAATGTACTTGGGGAGACTAATTTATTTCTTTTCTGAGCAGATTAGAAAAGTCTGTATATTTTGGTGGTTTTCCACTCAACGTTTTGAGTAGATTGTTGAGTTCAACCGTTGTTTTGAATAGCCAATGTCTAGGCAAACCTAGTGAACTTGATTTATTTTTTTACCTGTGTGCCAAGTTCTGATTACCAAAAAAATCCCACCTCAGATATGGCCGCACAGTCTGACAAACCTGTATCATTTCTTAATCATCTGCCAAGTTCTGATCACAGAAAACAGCTCACTCATTTGGCCAGAAGTCTCTGACAAGCCTGCCCCCTTTGTTAATTAGTGTGCAAAGTTATGATTAGAAGAAAAAAACTCAGATATGCCCATAGAGCTCTGACAGTCCTGTATTTTTCTGGGCGGGTGGCTGGGGAGGGGGGAGAGGGGGCCCTTGCGTGTAAAGCTGTGATGAGAAGGTAACAGCTCAATTGTGGCGACAGGCTTAGAACTAGCCTGGCATACCTGTTCAGTGAGCACACTCCACCGAACCATTCCTCCTCAGTTACCTGAGGATGTTCCTTCGTCTCTGGTAGTGCAGCATGTGATATCCAGACACCTCCTTCCCGCACAACATACCCTCTTCAGTCTTGCACTAGTGAGTCTAAATGAGCAGTAAATTTCATTCGATAAAACTGACATACTCCCATGGTGCACTCCTTTGGTGCACACCCTGCACTCGCATCATTATTTTCTGAAGACTAAAAGAAAGGAAAACTAACATAAAAGTGAAGAGTTAGCTCACTAACTGTTGTAGGCAAGCAACGGACGATTTATTGGCACTTCGCCGCGACATGAATGGAGCCCGCTTCGACACTCGATAAAACACAAGGGCATTTCTGTTGAGATCTATCTGCCGAATAGTCGCGCAAAAAGAGGAGTGGGCTTAACATGGCGACTTGTTTATCTCTGTGAGGTCGCCACCTCCCGCCAAGAACCAACAGTAACTTTACCCTGAGTTGACTAAACACTGCAAGCTTCCCCCATCGTGAAAATGTCGCACCTGCCCGGGGTGTCCTTCTTTAGAGCCAAGCCCCGTCGCTCAGCAGTTGCCTGACTGATCATGTGACATCATCCGATGGACCAGCCGTTGACAACAACCGTGCAAACGGGAAGCCATCTTCTAATTTATTTTGGGCTCATCTGTATTCGTCAATGCCATTCAGGGGCGCTTAACTGCGGAAGTTTTTTCCTTGTTGATGCAGCTCTGCATCAGAAACAGCCAGCGATGCGGCATGTCTGGGTGCTGAAATGTCACTTTTTGTCTGGGAAGTCCCTTAGCTGTCTGAAGGGAGGAAAACGGTGGGGAACCCTCCTCAAGTCTCGCCAGAATGCGAACGTGCAAACAGGCGTTAAAGCACAAGTAGAATAAACTACGCCTGAGGGGGGCTTGCAAACAGACCTGCCCGAGTGGGCCCGTTCTGAAGGGCTTAAGGAAGCGAAGGGCACAACCAAATGAGACAACTGTGGTCATAAACTATAAATTTTAAAAACGAAGTGTATGCTTTTCTTTGACGTTTTTTTCTTTTCCTGCTGGTACACACAAACTAGTGAACAGGTTAGATTCACGATTTCTCTACAATTTACACTTGGCTATAATGTCTGATAGGAACATTTCGCTGTAGGTCAGAAATGCTCATTCACACACTCTCTCGTTCGCCCTCTCACTCACTCACTTCCTCCCTCGCTCACTCACTGCGTTTACGAATGTCTTTCGCAAGTGGCAGAATTTTGCACGTTGTTTGCACGGTGTCCGTACTGCAGCTACTGTCTCCCTTGCACAGGAAACCCCTTTGTTTGCAGCGTATGGGTCACGACAAACGAGCAGTCTCAACTGCACGTTTGAAACTGAAACTAAACTGAAAGTAGGGCAGATTGTCCAACCACCTGGGGTCAAAGGTGACTGCACATCAGCTGGGAGACTGAAGCTAGGAAAAATACCTCCAATTTAACGGGATGGGAAGCACGGAGCTTCGACGGGTCGATATAATTAAATTAAGGTTAGGCGATATTACACTGACTGATCTACTGACTACTGATTGGCTGTCTGTCTGTCCATCCGTCCACCTGTCTTTTTTGGTCTATCCCTCTGTCCCTCGCGAGGGCACTACTCCGTCGCTCACCCACAGACGGGTGTCAGTCTCTGGAGTCTCAGTTGCATTTCACGTCTGCGAGCCAACACGACCAGTTTCCACCTCCCAAAAGGTTGGGGCGGGCAGGGAGAGTGGGGGGGGGAGGGGAGAATCCCCAAGTCGGGAGAGGTGTTTAAGGCGATAGAAGGACTTTAGAGGGAGCGGGTAATGGAAGCCGAAGAGGAAGATTTTACCGATACCAGATATCACAGCAAAGAAGTTTATAACGAAGGCACTGAAATCAGAACGATTCGTTTGGTGAATTCCGGCACAACAAGTCAGTCCGGAGGATGATCTCTATCAAAACCAGTGAAAAAGGCTTCAGGTACCTTCGACTTTTTGCACCAAAATAGCCGCGCATGCGCACAAACTTGAGACCGTCCCCGCCTCGTGTGCCTGTGTGTCCGACGATCGACAGGCCTTCCATTTTCTGTTCCTGTTTCGTCCGCCGCCAAGAGAAACTCGGCGATTTCCTCGAGCAAACAACGGTAAATTTAACTCACTTAAGTATTCAAATTAACAGGTGGCTGCAATCGCTAAGTGTAGAAAGAGTATTTACTCTTCCTTCTCGTGTGTGTGTGTGTGCGTATGTGTATATGTGTGTGCAAGCGTGCGTGCGTACATGTGTGCATGTGTGGACTTCATCTTCCCTATTACCCCAACGATTTATACCGAATGAAACAAGAATAGAATGAAAAGAAAGATAGAAAGAAAGAAAGAAAGACTGATCAAACGAAAGAAAGAAAGAAAGAAAGAAAGAAAGAAAGAAAGAAAGAAAGAAAGAAAGAAAGAAAGAAAGAAAGAAAGACAGAAAGATCCGTCGCTTTTCCAACAGTGAAGATTACTCAAAATGGAGGTGTTTACGATACAAAAATCCCATAAGCACAGTTGTGTTTGCTTCCAGAAATGGTTGATATGTTTCGAATACGTGCTGTTCTTTTTTTCCTTTTTTTTACTGTCTACCAGCACATGGGCTCTTTTCGCTGACGGAGGAGTTCGGTGCAGTTCTGGCTGTTCTGTGCAGGATTATATTGTCTCAGTTACACAAGCGCATCGCAAACCGACCTTCACAAGCCACCGAAAAGCTGTTTTCTTCATTCTTCTTGGCACCATTGCCAATAGGCGTATCCAGGATCAAAGTGGACAGTGTGATGGCCACAGTCAAGAACTGAGAACCGAGCCGCTTGCACGGCAAGCAGAGCCCTAGCTGGCCGTTAGCACGAACCAGTCAATTAAGTCAAGCAATTGTGTTTTCAACCGTTTATTTAATGGCGACCAGTAGCGTTGAATGTGTTCCAAACATCTGTCTGCAGTCCTCGAGGAAACCTTCGGTGTCCAAGAGCCTGCAGAACGTCCTTCACCTTTTGTTGACATTCTTATGTCACCTTCCAGGTTGCACAGAGATGGTAATGCAGCTAAGGGTCGTCTTTCTCTTCCAGGGCTCTGTGACGGATTGTAACGCGCGCACACTCAAAAACCGCGACGCTTTATGCTCCACTCACCACTCTTTCTTTCTCAGCGCTTACACCAGTTAGCAGCGCTCAGAACGAACAGTCTATGAGCAGGCGGTTACAGTTCTGATAAATTATAGTATTTCGAGTCATTACACAGACACAGAAGTCTGTCTTTACTATGAAAGTTATTTGTCAGAAAGTTTTATGTCGACTGCTCGTTCAAGTTCCCAAAATTAAATTGAAGTTCAGTCAATACAACGTCAGTATCAATTTTAACTGATGGTTAAATTAAAAACTGTTTTTTCTCTGCTGCAGTAAGCTGACTTGAGAAAACCCTAAACGTACCATTATCTGACAATAGATTTGTACGTTTGCAATTTAATGACTGTCCCAATGCACCATTATCTTACAATAGACTGGTACTTTTACACTAAATGGCCATACGAACGCACCAGAGGTCATGGAGTCGGAATATGCAAACTCTTGCGACTGCCAAATCAAACTATGAGGCTGTCCACCGCCCGTATGCGTCTGCCTAGCGCTGATTGATTTTACCTCGCGGGAGGTGTATGCTGAAACAAAGCACCAGTAACCGTGTCATAGAGTTCCTATCTGATTTCCATTAAAAATGCAAGTCGCAGCGGTCACCAGCACTGAGATTTGTGGAGGGGGTAGGAGACTAGACGACTCCACCAGATATACGGAGATTTGCATGCTTCAGACTTTTCTAGTGTTTTTTCCCCGATCCCTCCAATAAAAAGTGACCCCATTAGTCATTAGAATCAGTTCAAAGCTGAGCCGTGAAATGCACGCGATTCTTAGGTCACGTGCGGGTCACGCAGTAATCAGCTGGGGTCGCTGGTCATGTCGTCCGGATCGTTGCTTGGTCACAACAGGAAGTACGAGACAGGCCGAGACAAGCACGTGCGACCTGTGTGATTACTGTCCTGCGTGACTTGGCATTATCGTAGTCCTGTAGAGGCCTCGTGTGACCTGCAGTGTCATGACAGTCGTTCAACAATCAGACTTAAGCCGGCAACACACGGCGTGACCGAGTGGTGTGAACGCAATCATAGGAAGCTATTATATAGTCCAGCCATTTTCAACAAAGTATTAAACACTATATGTTTATTCATTTATTTACCACAAAGTACATCCGATATCCTTTACAATAAAATTCTAGAATATGAGACATTTTTGGAGATAAATTCTTCATCGAAATTATACGAAGTCTTTATCAATGCACGCGGCTGGACTAGCTTTTGTAGGACTGGTTTCATACGACTCAATCTTTGTGAAACTCGCTTACCCCGGTAATATATGGTTCGACTGAGTAGCATGAAAGCAGGGGTAAACACGCACAAAACCGGCCTTTTTCAGCGAAAGATTTATATCCGTCCAACTTCTTGTTTCCTAGATTTTATCAAACACATAAAGATACCTGATCCAGTTTTTTATGAAATTAAATCATCTTTTATTTGCAAATGGTTGCGTTAAGTTCTTACGACTCTTTGTCTACGACTGGATCGCACAGTGTATGGCCGGCCTAACATGGATCTGTCTGTACTACCATTGCTCCTAGTACAGCACTGCCTCCTGTTCTAAGGTTTTGACTACTGTGTTTTCCAAGTCGTTAAACCTTTACTAAATGTACTTAATTATATTGGTCGCTTGTCATTAAAATTATATTTCATTCTACCTTTACTAAACTGATACATCCTCTAGAATTGTTTGGCGTAGAGGAAGGGTAGAGTTAAGCGCATTGTTCGAAAATCAGTATTTTGAAAACTGGTCTGTGAATCTCATCTGCTGACTCGTGCCAGGATGTTTGATACCCGGCATGCTTGGCTCAGGTTGCATTGAGTTATCCTGCAGCATGGAGAAACTTCACGAACTATAGTGGTGAAAAGAATTGAAAGACCAGGAGTACCTTTGCAGACAGGGCAGTCACGCGAATTATTTGTACGATGGTCAATGTTTAGAAATGTTCTTAATATATATATATAAAACGATGATGATCTGAGAGCATAGTAACTGAATGTTTTAACTAAGGGATTTATATTTCGCAAATCAGTTTTTGGGGACTTAAGCTTGATTCATTCGTGAGTTTTTAGCCACGATATACTTGTACCAGATAGATGGAAACTGTCTTTCACGTGCAGACTATAACTATTTATGAAAATGTCAGGCGTGCAAAACCCCCAAATAAACCTGTAGGGAAAAAAGCGGTCACCAACAGTGCCTTGCTTACGTGCAGGCCAATGGAACGCACACGTTTTTGGCATTCTGTGCTGACTTTTGTGTACGTGGGTTGTGTACTTCATGGCAGGGAATCTTGCTGTTGCAAGGAAAATAAACCATTAAATCTGTTCTTGGTCGTTACATTAGTGTATGTGGTACATTTTAGTTTCATTGTGATTACCGGTTTGTGTTTTGGCCCCACACATGGTTTTGACGTGCATTGCGCTTTTTCACCCATTCAGTTTTGCTTTGTCACCTGCATGGATTTGATTTGCACACATTGACATCTTGGGTGCACATGTTTGGCTGCCCCCTGTGGTGTTCACGAACGCACCAGCTCGGATTTCCACACACACTGGAGTTCACTGTTGTAAAATGACACATGGTGCATCGAACAGTACGGGTTGGATGTGGTGTTCTTGCAAATCACACACACCCGTGAGCTGCCTTGCCAAAGTGCGCTGGTCTTTCAATTGTATTGAGGAGTATACAAACACCAATGGGCTGTTTTCTTACTGTTTCGCCAGGATAGAAAACAGCCAGGAAAGACAATAGACGCACGCACACACCCACGCACCCACGCTCGCTCGCTCGCAAGCACGCACACATAAGAAAAAAATTAATTAGACATAAAGCAGACCATGATAGATCGCGGGAAAAAACCCAATCCCACACACGAAGGCTAAAAGTGCATGAGGTCAGAATAAATTTTAATTGAAACATCAGAACTGAAGTCTGATGGTACCTCCCGGGTTGAATATTTCCCAGAGCTAAGCCCAAAGAGTGCGGGGAATTCGCGCGGCCGGACAAGTAGTTTAATCATCCGTTCATTGTCAGCCCGCTCAGCAATTATGATCGAACTGACGCCACAGAGGATCTTTAGATCCTTGTCACTTTAACCCTCGGTGTTACTAAAATGAACTCAGCAACCTGCTAATGTCGGCCTCCCCGCTAACCAGCAAGGTTATCAGAAAACAGTTTTTAAACGTTATCACAACAGATGATTGTTATGCACAGTACATACTATTTTCTTATACAGAGATAGTATACTGTGTTCCTGATACGGGATCCAGAAGTCCGACAATGTGGTGGCGGTGACGTGTGATTATGATAACGAGGTAATGACGATGGCATGTAGTTAAGTAGCAAGTACAAGTCTCCGTGCACATCTCGTGGTATGTTGTACCGATGTCTAATGGTCATAATAATTTAATAACAATAAAATCTAACCACTGTGGAAGCCCCTTAGTCTACATGACATGTGTCATGAAAGGGCTGTAGAAAGGACAAAGAGAGCCAAAGCAAATTACATTCCTTAGGCGCCAATATGGCAGGTGATCATCGAAGGAAGCCGTTAGGTGGCGACACGAGAACTTCTATCGAACATAAGGTCTTTGACGTCACAGCCTCCCTTCACTGCCCATCTTACTTAAAGCATGGAAACCGTTTATGCTGCCAGATGACGTCAATGGATGAGCCTGTTACGCAGTCGTCTGTCAACTTCACAAGAGGCCATCGATCTTCACAAAGAATTTGTCAGGGGCGGACAAGGGACTATTTCAGCCAGGGTGTTACTTCTGCCATCAGGGCAACGGCACAGATCACAAGATGGTACTAATTTCTCGGCCACCCACAATTGTCAAAGAGGAAGCCAACGGAAATGACGTCACAATAAAAGGAGTTCTCCACTTGCCCCTTCAACCCCACTCTGTCTTCGTGTTCGGTATCCAGGAGATAAGCCTAGCGTCCCTCGCCTGCCGTTGCCAGACTCCACAAGGCTTCTGCCAGAGCCCTTCACCGCCGACGAGCAACCGAGGGCCGTTAAGTTGGCGACAGGTTACTTCGGTCAAAAGAGTGATGGCCCTTTTAAATGAGCTATTCAGTCTGTTTCTTTGAATTGTTGACGCCGTGAGCGGCCCGTGCATGTGTCTTCTGCTTGGTCACCTGGTTGCGAGTGCCTCTGACGATCTACTCTGTCCATCAGACTGAGAGGTAGATTTACAGTCTTTCAAGGATCTTATCGTATCCAGGTGTTGCCATCACGCCCCTTTGGTGTTTTCTATGGGGTGATACATCTCTTGAACGCGTCCATCGATTTACTGCTGACTAGGGAGTGTAGGTATGGGGTGCGTGTGTGCTCATGAGTAACAGCTGAGGGATAGGTTGCTTGAGAGCTGTTACCAGTCCTTCGGGTCAAAACAACGGGCGTAAGACTCATTCACCTTAAGCATTTCATTCACAGCTTTACGTACGGAGAGGCGACACGAGCAGTCATGCAACCCAGCCCTAAACTTCTGTCTGTGTTCTGAATATTGAACGGTAAATCTACCGTCTCTACTGATCACAGAGGAGTTCGAAGAGATTATGCGTCTGCGATCCTTGCCTAGCTGGTGATGTGTCACGGCAGGCGCACGTGATCGCTGGAGAGATTTATTTAATTTCAGTTGTTGCTGTCGCACTGGCTGACTTTCCTCGCCTAGACTGTCTGATGAGACGAACCGATCGAATTGAGCTATACGTCAATCGGAGTCAAATCCGTGTCAAATATCCCCGAAGTAGCGTCAAATCCGGGTGCAATATATCAAATGCAGCGTCTACGGGGCACGTAATATTCCGCCCGTAACTTCGAGTGCGGATTAATACCCCAAGTTTAATATCAAATCTGTGTGTACTGATCCCATACACTCTTTAGCTCCCAGAGGGATTTGAGACGATTCTTTTTAAACACTAGGATTTGCTAGAAGGAAGGTTGCTAGAGCGGTTCGTAGTTTGGAAAATTTGCGGCCATGGACTATCTGAACTGTGATTCAGTCTCTCTGGCTGCAGGGCATAGTCAACAGAGTCATGTTTGCATGTCCTTTCTGCGTGTAAGTTACCTGTCTGAAGCCCTGTCTGCATGTAAGTTTTCACGTCTGATGTCTTGTCTGCTTGTAAGCTTAAAATCCGCGTGCGTGTTGATGAAAGTTGTAGTGAGACAAACATATTTTGAATAAACACGACAAAAACCTGCGCGTAGTTCACTTCGGGTGCCGTTCCAGACAACCCTTTCTGCTCTTTACCAAGTGTTTGTCAAATATTTGTCAGTCCTATTTCAGGCAACCAGATTCCATCTTTACATGATCCTGACTGTCAAACTTCGACAAACCTTTGACGAAGTATCTGTTCAACATGTTTTTTTAAAATTGAAACCTGATCTGATGGTTGAACCTTTTGAAAACAATAAAGTCATCATCTTAAATCCTCAGATGAGTTTTTGTTTGTTTAGTGTTTTTTTTTTTATCCAGTAAGCTTCAACAAATAGGTGACCCTGTAAACGGGTCCAAGTATTGAAGAACTTTACGTCCTCCCACCAATGACTTTCACGGTCTTTGTAAAAAGTCCCTTTCACCACTATCATCTCGCACATCATCAGACAGCAACATCTGATGGGTTCCATTTAATTTTAAAGAAGAAAATCCCAAAGGTTGAAGCGTCATGAGAAAAGTGGCTAGCATTTCTTCGTTGAGTATCTTTGTCAGGGAAAGCTACACTTAGGTGAATTGGAAGACTTAAAACTACCTTTCATTGCATGGGGGTGGGGGGAAGGGGATTTATTTTTTTGAGACAGATTTTCAGAGACAGATTTCTAGCTGTGGATAAAGCTCGCTTTTAAAAGCAGACCTGGTGGCTCGACTAAAACAGTTCCAGACCTGCATTAGCCACACTCCGTCGCCAGGAGACCAGCATCCTAGCACAGACCAGCACTCAGCAGCACCGGAGACTAAACAGGCTCCGAAGTCCTCTCGATCAGCCCAAGCTGATCCGCCAGGAAGTCCCCCTCCACGAGTTGCTCTCTCTCTCTCTCTGCGGAACCAATCCTTGTCCAGCGCCAGAGCGAAAATCGATGCGACGAACTGGATCTCATCGCGAGCGGCGGGCAAAGCTGTTAGCGTCGTGTTCACCGCCTCGCGGGAGGCCGGCTCCACGCGCTTGGCCTGACGGCGATCGGTGGGTCTGTCTGCGGGGCTGTGACCAGGCGCTTCACTTTGTCAACATCCTGTGTGCAATTATATCACACATTAATGCCGAGATTTCCACAAGAGGCATTATCAGTGGCCGTGTGTTTATAGCTATCTATATAAATAAATAAACGCTAAGTTTATAGATCTAGAAATTGGCGTCAGAGGCAGTAATGATATATATATATAAATAAACGATGTGTTTACTAGATCTTGATAGATACTTATCGACCTCGTAAACATTTCGTTCCGTCGTTAGCACGAGCGGGTCCATATTCATAGTGGGTGTCGGCCCGAAACGTTGCATTCTTTGGAATACAGCAAACTGTGCTTGGAACAAAAAAATACTGTAAGAAACCAATTTCAGACGTCCGCTGCAGTGCCACGCGGGTTTGGATCTGCCATAACATCTGACTTGCGTAACACTTGGTATAACAACTGACGTACGTAACACATGGTCTAACATTTGACATGCGTAACACTTGCATAACATTTGGCTTGACGTTTCCCATCAGATAGTCTGATCGTGTTGGTCTGCTGGCCACAGCATCAAGGTGTTTCGCCTCATGCTTTTTTTCTTTCCTCTTCACCCATCCGTCCGGGACGTTTGGGTTGAGCTGTTGGCCCGAAGTCCCTGTAAATTCTATCGCAACGTACATTGTTATCAGTTATCCCGAAAGCCACGCGGTTCCCACGCCAAGTTAGACCTCCCACCCCCATTCTTCCTCCATTCTCGTTCCTCCCTTTAAACAGTGAATTTTGAGAAAGGAGTGCTACATTTGCATTGCCGTCTGACCTTTCGCTCGGAACTTGGGCGATGTAGGTGAAAACGCCGCATCAGCTGATTGGGCTGCGAGCCTACATTCGCGTTTGACCTATAACCCAGTCTCTGCCATTTCCATAGGTTACAAGCTAGCGGTATCCCCCGATGTGCTATTATCGCTGGTCGTTGCGATCTCATCATCAGTTCGTGACGGCGAATTTACGAAATATTCAAAATGTTAGCGTCAGTGCGTGATTTTTTTTTTTTTATGTAGAGGGATAAGGAAAGGGCCTGTGATACATGTCTTTACTAGTTGTCATCCAATGTCATTCACTGTAAGGGCACTGTCGTACAACATCCTCTGCTGGTGAACAATGAAGTAATAAATTCTTAGACATTTTTATTGTTCTTGGGCTTGTTTTTTTTAAAAATTTATCTGTTGTGTGCGCTTTTCTCGGAACACGTTCTTACCAAAGAGATAAAAGTAGACATGATTACTGCTGTCCAGTAGTATTCGCTGACATGAGAATACCTGAGACCCAGCTGGACCAACCGTTGTCGACAGACTAGAGCAGTTCTCATGACAGAAGATTAAAGAACGACTCGTCTGCCCCAGATAGGTGTGTCACTGTATATACTTTTTTGTCCCCGTCATAGAGCAATGTACGTTACTGTGAATACTTTACCAAGCCCATTGACTCTTCTCCTAAACAAAGACATACTCCTTTTATTTGCAGAAAATGTGTGTCTCTTCCACGTAGAGTTTTTAACATATATCGTCACTCAAAAGGACCATACTGCTATGATGGAATGTCGGGAGTGATGATGGAGTCAGTGTTTAAACACCGTTATATGTGTAGGCTAAAATTAGACTTGACGAAGAGGCCACACCATTCCCAAACCTCCCCTTCCCCCACCAACCCACCAGCCGTCTGTCTCAGGTTGCCAACCCAGTCGTACATGTGTCACACACGTTTGCTTACGTAAGCGGCCCGACCTGGGGTTATTCCGCGAAGCACATCGCAGTGTCACTCAGCACACAGTCTGTCGACCCGACTGTCACTGGTAAGCGATTGTCGTCTGCCAAGTGCTCGCTGTCTTGGGTTGTTTCCCTTTCCTCGAGGTGCTACAACAGGTACAAGGACCCAGACATTAGAAGTCAGACGATTTTTTTTTGTTGCGAAGTGGATGCTTGAAATTATAAGCACGTGTCTTTCACGTGCACAAAAAAGAATTTTGTGGATGGAGACAATGTTGACTGTAAAGCTGAATTATTGTCAAGAAAGGCGCCAATATAAATACTTCATGTATTGCATGCAAAATGAAGTTGGTGTTCATGTCTTAATTATTGTGCCTGGTTGGTACATGTAAGTGTCTGGTCTGTAACCGGGCACAAGTGTGTTAAGTATATGTTCTGTATACCTACGGTACTGATACTTAAGCTGTTCTGGATAGAGTGGTTCTGTGTGTGCGCAAGGTGTGTACTGTGTCATGTAGGTGCGTTCAGCCAACGTTTCCAGTTTCAAAACAGTGTTTAGATCTTGACACTTGGTCTCGTGCTCCACCCATCAACAGGTTCTACCCCCTCCCTCTACGGTCTTTGCCCAGTATCACCACCCCTAGACACCCACCATCTCCCCCCACCCCCACCCCCACTTGCAGCATCTCCGCCTGTGCTGTTACCTACTGCCCGTCCCGTTCATTCAGTCGGGGTGACGAATATACTGTGACACCTGTTCTTTCACGTCCCTGTCGTTCATTCAGGCCCATAAATACTCCCCCCTCCCCCTAGTCACCGTGCCGGCTTCCCGCAGAGTCATGGCGACCAAACGGGAGCGTCGATGTTGTGGTGGGTTAGGCCAGGTGAGCCAGTACAGTTGTGAATGGACGGATACACCAGAGAGGGAGAGAGAAGAGAACGAAAAGGAGAGAAAGAGAGAGAAACGATAAAGGAGAAAAAAGACAGAAGAGAGAACTGAGAGAATGGAGAGAGACAGATGGGAGAGAGAGAGAGAAATGAGGTGTGTGTGTGTGCGCGCGCGCGTGCGTGCGTGTGAGTGTGAGAGTGTGCGTGTGAGTGTGAGAGTGTGCGTGTGTGCGTTCGTGCTCCAAGGATGAAGAATTAGGGGTGAGTCGGTGAAGGAGTGAGGGATCGTCCATGCAGTTAGAGTGGATCGTCTGCTTACAAACTCACTGATAATTCGTGTCACACTCCGCTGCCTGTGGGCGACGATGCATGACGTGTCGCCAATGAAAGGTCTAGCACCTGTACTGGTGAAAGCGATGTCCTGTCGCACTAACTGCGGCAAGTGAAATCGTGTGCGGAAAGATGTCGACAGCTCCACCATCCTCCCCAAGTCTCCGTCACCCAATAAATTTAAGCTGTCAGTGGACTCCTCTATTTGTAGTGTCCATCATCGGGATCCATAGATCCTAATACCGAGTCTCTTGTGTGTAACGAAAGTTACTTTTATCTGAATGTCATTGTCACATGTAAGCACAATGAGCCCGAATAGAAAATAGAACCGCAGTCACTCAAGTCGCTTCAGCCAGCCTTTTCCACTACCCTCCCCCTCCACACCGTAGCCACCCAGCCTTAGCTCTGGGCAATTTTATGCGAGGTGTCGACGTCACAGCTAACATGCTAATGTTATTCTGTGAGGTCAGACTTGGTTTCCTGTCAGATCTCGTGTGGTATAGACATCCCAAAGTTTCCCTCCAGTCTATTGTTTGAACTACTTTCCAAAACGTGAATTACACAGCACCTTCAAGATTGCAAAGTATGCGTTTGGCTGTTGGTCACAAACATTAATTGAAAACACCGGCTCGGGATTCATCAGCAGACCACAGTGAGACACTGCAGCCATCCGTCCGTCCGCTGTCATTTCAAGGCGATACTTTTCGTAGACGTTTGAAAGCAGAGCCGCGTTCAGTTGTGCTAAGGGAGGGATGTAGGATACGCCAGATTACAAACAAAAGCTGTGGAGATATCAACAACTCTCCCCATCCCCAAAACACACATCATCTCTTGGGGGGAAAATCCGCCCGGCATGGTGTACATGAAGGAAAAGCATGTCCCGTTACCTTTTTTCCAGGTCGTAGGGGAGCGGGGTATTTAAGAACCCCCCCCCCTTTTTTTTCGTGGGCCAGCATCGTGAGGGCAGGGCCGTGCCCATCTCCTCTCGCTCGCTGCCTTACCTCCCCTGACCCATGGGGTCAGTGTCCATTTGATCGCAGCTGAGTGAGCTGGGGGAACTGTGCTGGGGCGCACGGGTTTCGAACCAGCTCGAGCCACGCTTTCGGGTTCGGAGGAGCTAACCACTCGCCCATCTGGTTCCCCAAGAACATGCAAGACAACAGATGTTTAAAAAATGCGAAGCAACAGTCCCTTGTTTCGCTCTACGAAATCTAAGATTCTGTAATTCTATATCCCAAGCAGTTCGAGGACATCAGACGCTGAGTTCATCCATGCGGATGAGAAAATTTTCGATTTATAACGTTTAAGAATTTGAGCAGACTGCACAGAGTCCTTAGCACATCAGCTGTTCGGATTTCTCACTGCTTTGCGCGTACATAATGGGCTAGGGTTACTCTGTGACGAGAACATTCTTGACCGTAAAATTTTAATACGCAAAACAGTCAACGCAGGGGAGAGACATATAACCTCTCAGAAGCAGAGTCCTTCTGTTTTAATTATACAGCTGCTTCATGCAGCGTATTTTAGCACAGTCAAGGGCAAGATTCGTTCGTGTAACACTCCGTCAGTCTCTCTGATTACCCCACATACGCCTATTTCATGCAACCTCACCTATGATCGATGTCTTCATCGCCGTGTCAATGCTCGAATCAACACATAAATCTCCGGGTTTCCGTCGTCACTGCACAGTGCGAGAAAAGGCACAGCAATGGCAGGCACTTATCGCCGACAAAACATCCATTTGGTCAAGACTGGGGAGCGATTTCCGCGGACAAATCCCACGGCGCGGTAGCCATGGATAGCAAGGAAAAAGCTAATCGTTATTTTCTAAAAAGTTGTCAAGTTCGGATGAAGCTTTCTCAATCTTGATCCGGTCGCCATAGATATCCAGCAAAAAGCTAATCGTTATTATAAAAAGTTGTTTTGTTCGGATGAAGCTTTCTCATTTTATGTGTGCGTGAGTGCGTACGTAAGTATATGGTTGCGTTTGATCGAGAGGAAGACAGAGTGACCGCAGTGGGGCTAGAGGGATGTGTGTGTGTGTGTGAGAGACAGAGAGTTATACGTTTCTGCAAAATTGAAGCTGTGAAATACAAATTATTACAGTGCAATACCTGTGAGTCTATGAAGCTATAAAGAATTTGCCAAATAAAAAAATTGTGTCTTGAAAGTAGATCTCTTTTAATGTGTAGCTCAGTTAAAACTCAATTCGTGTTTGCGTATTTCAAAACATACATCAGGGACGTATTATGCAGAGAACTAGAAAGATGGACGTTATATTATGGCTTAGTGTCAGCAATTAGAACTGACCAAGTTACATTCGACCATCCCTCACCGCCGATCAGGCATATACTGACTTTAATCGTTTTCTTGTCCCCCACCTCACCCCAAGAGAACCTCCGCCCCTGTACCTGTACCTGTACCCACCTACCTCACACATACACAGGCAGAGAGAGAGAGAGAGTCGAACGAGCGGTTAGCTGTGTACACTGGGCCTCCCCCTCCCACCCACCCACACACGCACCACACACACACAGCGTGCTTTCCCGTTTATCAGCCGTCCAGCGTGCGAAGTTACCAATCGGCCCTGTGACTCGTGAGTCATCGATGACGACGACACGCCATCTGGCCAATCAAATACCGCGACACAGGTAAGGCCGGGCCTGCCGCCGTCCCAAGGCTGTCTGTCAGTGTTTTGGCCTAGCAGACCAGTCGTAACTGCTCGCGCAGCCAGTTGGGAAAGTTTCGGAAGGGTGTTTCCTCGCCGACTGTGCTTGCCGACTCCGAAAGTCTAGCTCCGCCTGAGAACGAGCCGAGTCCTTGTGCTATGCCGTGAGTTTTGTTTTAGCACTACGAGGATTTCATTCACCTTTTTTCCCTCTCTCTCTCTCCCTTGTCTCAGACTCCGCGCTGAAGAACTGTCCGGAAATTTTGGGGGGCGCTGTCGGCAAACCTGTTGCGTCTCAGCCTCGCCTGACCCGAGTGTACCAGTAAGTGAGCGAAAGTAGACCACAGCCCCATTCACCGCTGACAGCTCGTCGACGGCTCGTTCATCGAGACAGCTTGGTGGTGGCACTGCTGAGCGACTGACCCGCACGTCGAGTTTTTTCTCTCTCTCGCTCCTCGCCGGATCGCGTGCACTTCATGGCACGACAGCGCCGCAAGATTCGCACGCGCGCTTCCAGGAGCCGTTGAGGTGGAGCCCCAATTTTCCGCGGTTGAGGCAGCAGCTGCTGCTGGAGCCTGCACGTGAATTTTTGTTCATAGATATAACCGAAAATCGCTGACCTAGACTCCACGAGTCGGTCCGGTGGCGTGGAGCAGGGACGAACTGCTTTACCTGTCTGGATTATTTATCTGTGTTTACGGTGGCGAGGCAGCGATAGGGAGGGACGCAGCGAGGGGGTGGTACTACAATGCCGCCACATACTATGATGGACCTCAGCGCGAACTTGATGCCAGAAGGAGAACCCATGGTGGGTGCTGGTGACGGCTCCCAGTCTGGCCAGCCCAAGCGCGTGAAGTGTGTGCTAGTGGGAGACGGAGCTGTGGGCAAAACGAGCTTGGTGGTTAGTTACACAACAAATGGATATCCTACGGAATACCTGCCGACGGCATTCGACAACTATTCTGGTGAGTGGCAGGGATGCTAAACATTTGTGCTGGTCTGTCTGTCTGTCTGTCTATATCTCTCTCTTTCTGGATGCGTGTGTGCGTGGGTGACTGTACTTTTGTGTGTGCGTACATGTATTTAGCTTAGTTTCAGAGCCCCAAGGGCATGTAGCAAAGGAGATCAGCGTAGAGACACTTGCATGAATGGTAACCGTCGAACAGCACAAATATTTTTGTATTTTTCATTTGATTAATACCAGTTAATGCATTGAACATGCTAAAGTAAACTGTCTGTTATCGCTACAAGTACCCCTGTCACTCATGCACATATATTCACACACACACACACATCAGGGCCAGATCAATCAGTTTGTATGGGGGTGGGGTCGGGGTGTGATTGAAATGTTTTGGGTGGGGGTCCAGGGGGCGCCGAGACGCTGGTAGAACCCCCCCCCCCCCGGTCGAAAACGACGGGTTTTTAAAAATATTTTGAATGTATTCTGAGAGCTTCTGAAAGATAAAATCATAATCATAAATATTCGTTTGTCCTCTAGTTAACACAAAGCGCACACCGCCGTAGAGACGTACAGAATACGAGTGGACGACGCCATGAGCCCGTAGCTCATACTTTTATAAGGCGCGGGGTGTGTAAGCACTTACAGCACGCCCCTAGATCCGACACACACTCTCTTTCTATATATATATATAGAGAGAAATCGGGATAGGGAGATAAAGATGCATGTGGTGGTGCAAGGGCGTATCTGTGAGCATGCGCCTAGCGCGAGTGAGAAGTGAAGGGCGAAGGAGAGAGATCGAGAGGAGGTTTTGGGTTAAGGTAGGGTGGGGACGCTGGATGTTAGCTGCAACGATCGATCAGCGACCAGAGGTTTTGGGGGCTGCCGACAGGTCACGAGTCACGTAAGTGCCAAGGGCCAGCAGTCAGTGTCCTCCCAAATCAACAGACAGGCAGAAAGCAAACAACCCGTCTGTCAGGTTGATTTCAGAGCCAAATATTGATTGAGGCATTACACAGATACAGGAGTCCACAGCAGCTGTTTGGAGGAGGGGGGTTAGAAGGGAAGACGGTCTGTGCCTCACTTGTTTCGTGATTTGTAAAGGCGCCCGCTGCCCTCTCTTGAAGATAGGCATTTCCTCAACTCGTTATCGCTAAAACCCTGCATCTTAAAAGGGGGTTTTCATCTGTGATGCGATGAAGAGTTGGAGATCCCATAATGTAATACAAATTGTTCCAAGAATTCATGAATTAAATTCCTGTCTGCATCACCAAGAAGTCGCTGATCTGTCAGCATTAATAGGGACTCATTTACCTATTTTTGTTTTCATAAATATATATATTCATAAACGCATGTATATATAGAAGTATCAGGTGTAGCTATCCTTAAAAGCACATATCCCGGCTACTGTCAAATTTGAGAACGGTTTTTGTTCAGAAAAGAGCGTTACATTTACTACCAAAAACAGTACAAAGCCAAAAATGACCCGCTGGTCACATGTGACTCAAACCGTGGTGGAGCGTCGCATATATTCATAAACATATATATTCATAAATTCATTTTTCCCTTTTTTTGTTTGGCTATTGTTTTATTAATCGGCAAATAAGGCTGCATCAAGACAGGCGGTCGGCTTTGCAATTGGGTGCCACTAAGGTAATCAGAGAAATGAATACCGGAGTCGCGATCTGAACCCACAACCCATTTCTTCCTCTTCCCTGGCCTTAGGCGTATGACTAAGCCCAAGCAGGCCGCAACTTCATCAACATGTGAGTGTTGCTTGTGTTGTGGAGGCGCACGTTTTTCGTCTTATATGCACACGCACACACGCACGCACGCACACAGCAGCGAGAGAGAAAATTCGTGTATCGTTTGAAGCAATTTTTTTTGCGGATGTAAAGGGCTGTAGCCTCGCTGGGAAGGAAAACTTTGGGTGGGAAAACGTGCAAGATCAAAGGCATGTGGAGGCACAGACAGCTGTAAGCATAGTGTGCTACTTTTGACATTTGTGTCGAAGCGTTCCTGCGACTGGGTTTCCAAGTGCTGCATGCTTTGCCACACCAAAGCACAGCTTCGAGCATCTCGTTTTCCAAGGCGCAGACTTCTATGTTTACCACTAGAGTTCAGCGCATGTACGCCAAACTTGCTAAATGTATGTATGGCCAGGTTTGACGAAGTGGGACAGCCAGGGTTTAGGAAAGGTACGAACGCCGCGGTAGACGTAACATATTTGCCGAACTTGGTCATTGTGTGTATAGCCGGGTTTGGCACAGTAGGACACAGAGGGTTGGTAGAGGATGGTAAGCCGCGAATCTCCTTTTGCGGTTAAGAACAAGAGCCATCAGTTCTTTACAACTGTGACGACAAACAGTGAAGCCAGGTAGTGAAATCAGAGCTCACGTTCATAACACCTGCCATCTTCTCGTCTGAAAAAGTTCCCCTCGGGCATGAGGGGAAGCAGTTCCGAGAGTTCCTCCAGAGATTGCGTAGCTGTCAGTTTTTCTGCCCCGAGCCAGCGGGCGCGTCTCTTCGATCTGTGTGGTGATGGAATGCAAAGGACGCGAGCGCCTGCTGTTGAGCCGCGCCAGCTCTAGGGAGACCTGACCTTACTGCCAAACGTTCTGCTTTCTTGTGCACTCTTTAGTTTCTTGGAAGGAGGGAGAGGAAGCTATGGTGACGTGAACATGACAGAAATGCTAATCCTGTTGCGTTTTTGGCCTGTGCTTGTCCCTTTGTTTTTATCTTTAAGGTCCTTCTTCGATGGTCTCTGACTGAAAAGTGAGAGTAACCTTGGTGTCTGCCAGCTGCTAGAAGTCCCAGTGGTTTTGTGTTTTCTCCCATGCTGGTGTATGGTTTCTTCCTTTCTGGTGTGATGACCTGCAGACAGCGAGCCGAGATAAGAACTATTAACACGTCCATTACTACACCTTCATCCGTGGTTCTGTTTTTCAGAGTAGGTTGCCATCTGAAAGCCGCGATGCGAACTACTAACCGTTAAACACGCCATGGACTGCTTTTCCGACTTGGCCGTTATGTCTTTTCCGTTCTGTACTCGAATGCTACCTGACGATCTTCATGAAGTATTTGAAGAGCCTCATAAAGATGCACACGGGCCAAGTTGCTCTGCACAGAGACTCGTATTTCAGGTACCGGAGGTCCGTTTTGCCTGTTTCATCTTTCGTCTCTTTTTTTTCCCCAGACCGGTGGTGTTTGGAAGACTGCTTCCTTGTGTCAAAACATGCATGCTCGCGGTTCCATGAGAACCTTTCACGCCCGGACCTCACATTGCTTCGGAAATGTTGGACAGCTGCAGAAGTGTGTGCGAGTGTGTGCGTGTGTGGTGGGGGGATGCTGGTGAGGCTGGGTGGGGGCCGGGAACATCCTCGACGGAGAGGGAATGGGCGGGAACGGTGCGGAGTGTGCAAACATGCGCTGAGATGGAGTCGACAGGCTGTGCGACCCAGCCCGACACTCGCTGCCCGCAGTCGTCGAAGGAGATGCTGATGTGCGTTGTTTTCTGTGTGTTTGTGTGTGGGGGGTGGGTGGGTGGGGTAGGGGTGCGGGAGAGGGGAATCAGCATACGAAGACGCAGTCAAGATCCGAGTCGACATGACTTGTACGCTGCCCTACAGATGGCAGTGATCGTCTGTAAGATTGCCCGGCAATACGACATCTTTCTAAGGAAGATTTTTTTTAAGGTGCAAGGAACGTTAGGTTACTGATGTCAGAGCTTCGGCAGACCCTTCTGATGCTGGCAACCTTTCGCGTTCCTTGGCTTCCTTGTTCTTTCACCTGCTTTCCACTCGGCCGTGAACGGTGCTGGCTTTTTTTAAAATAAAAAAGTTTGTTCTTAGTGGGATCTGCAGTGAAAATCGCACGAATTATGACGGAGATCCCCTCCCTTCCCAGCCTATCAGCCATTTTGAAGCTGGTTCGCTCAAAAATTCCCCCATTCACTTACTGCGACGGCCCTTCGCAGTTTTATGAACCTAATCTCTCTTCCCGAGAACCTAGCTTCCATGTGCATACGTAACGGTCCTCATTGAAGGAACGAAAATTCCGTGTACCTCGCGAAAATAGATTTTTTTCTTGGTTGGGAAGTTATGTCCGGAGGGGCGACATTTACTGACGAATCACTGCTGTCAGCAAATTTTTGTGCCGTATTGGCCGGAAGAAAGAGATCCATTTTCTGCACATCCCATTAGTGTGCGTCTCTCTGATGTTCCACCCCCTTTCCTTCAAGTATTTCTATAAATAGGGGGTATCAGTAGAAAAAGGTGCATTTCTTGTTTGAAGAAATCAGGTTAATGGCGCTTTGAAAATCAGGTTAATCAGGTTAATGGGGCTTTGAAAATCTTGAATAATATGGATTTGTTAGGCATCCTCACCCCTCGATCAAAGGTGCGTGGTGTGTGAACGTTGCACCAGAACAATCACAAAATTGGAATATTTAAGCGTATATTTTTTCCCGGAATCGCACAATACTGGCGTTAGATTCATTACTTAGGCAAAGAAGTTAGACCCAACTGTTAGGTGAAAGATTTATAATCAAATAATAATATTCATATTATTGGCTTTAATAAAATAACAATAACATGAAATATATAGTGGTGTAAGCAAGTTTTCATTTTCGCCGAATAGTAGAACCTGGTGAATAGTACAGCCCTAATATATATTATATATATTCACAAAGAGGTGTAAACTTTCCGTTTGCCCTGTATACCTGCATATTCGAATTTTTGCTTGCCGTTACGTGTGACTCACTGTGCACACAAAGCCAGGTGTGGTTCACATTCGCATGAATTTGGTAAGCGGCAGCTTTTCCTGCGTGTTGTCTTTACTGCCCGCCATTCGGCAGGTTTTGGTGCTTCTGAAACCTTTCTCGAACGCTCTCTGTAGAGGAAGAGACGCCAGTACTTGCATATGCATTGTTCTTTTCATTTGCACGCGATTAAGGTTAAGGACTGGGTTATTTGAACGTTCCTCTTTTTCTAGACATAAAAATGTCCGCACGAATGTAAAGCTGGCGACATTTATAAGCACCTTTATGTTAGGAAATGAAGTATGAACCTCCATGCAAACCCCACCCAGATAGCTTTCTTCAGATACTGTCATTGCACTCGGGATTTTTTTCTGATAGTTTTGAGAAGCGCGCTACACCAATCTCTCTCTCTCTCTCTCTCAAACGAACAAGCAGATGCACATTTTGGGACCCCCCCCCCACCATTTTTAGGCCAGGCAGCTCAAATGCAGGACGTCTGGGTTTTTTTCCCACAGAAAGTTATTATTTTGGTGTTGAGGGTACCAGGCTTTATGTGGAATCTCCATGGAAAATGCATTCTCATGCCGGTTTTTTTCTCACTGGTTACAGCAGGCGTGTTGCTTCAGCGGGGCAGGGTGATAGCTGACGTGAGAGACTGTGTGCCGATAGGCTTCAATCTGTTTTTGGTCAGATCACAGGGAGATGGGGAGATGAGGTGGGAAAAACGTGAATGGTGGTGATGGTGAAGGGGAGGGGGAGTTAACTCATTTCATCTATACGAGGCAACAATTCAGCGCAGTTAAAATCCCGACGCCAAAGGAAATAGACGAAAGCATTATGCACATACGGGGGAGTCTCTGAACAGAGATATCCTTTCTTTCTACAAACAAGACAATAATATGGAAGACAAATGATTGTTCGACTTTTTGTCAAATGTTACTGTCAGACAGGTTTGGGTTTCAAAGAACAATTCTATTTCGCCTCAAGGCGATACCCACACGTTATATTGGACCAAAACGTAGGCCTAACCGAAGGGAGCGCGCCTCGCGATGAATAACCACTTCTGGCTGGTCTGTTTCACTTTCTTTCTCACCTGGACTAATGTCTGTGTCACCTGGACTAGTGTCTGTCACCTGGACTAGTGTCTGTGTCACCTGGACTAGTGTCTGGGTCACCTGGACTAATGTCTGTGTCACCTGGACTAGTGTCTGTGTCACCTCGACTAGTGTCTGTGTCACCTGGATTAGTGTCTGTGTCACCTCGACTAGTGTCTGTGTCACCTCGACTCACTGAGTGCAACATGTCGTCAGTATCATGTTCTTGACACGACGTCCACTTCTTGTGTGCTTCGCCATCAGGAACCGGGTTCATCTCGTGCATCTTTTCCTTTTACTCACTGACTATAGCAGTGACATTATCGCCCCTCCACCCCTTTCCCATTTACAGGATTGTGACTGGTGTTAAATACACCGTGGTCACAGTTTACAACCACAGTTTTCACGAATTTCGAATTGTTTTCGCGATCGATAGGTGTGATGTGACCAACATCTTTCCCTGGTTCGGAACCAATCTTCACAATTGTTTGCATAGGCATGCCTCACAAATTTTGTGCTGCACAGGGGGAGTGTTGACCTTTGAGACCTCCAACCCCCTTTTTTGCAACAACGCCCGAAGTTTACATGCACACAGATTGTGCATCGTGCGTTCATCTACGTGCGAAGGTGTGGATTCCATGGACTGTTTCACGGAACTGGGGTGGGTGAAGCGCGGAAAACACAAGAAACCGTCGCGTCTGTTGTTTTTTTT